>JAHPZR010015573.1:0-72500 GCA_019787425.1 Platygyra sinensis | reverse complement strand
TTTCGATTTGTTTGTATTTTACTTTGATGGTGACGTATGATTCGAAAAACTTTGAAATAAGAGAAGCCAGGAATAACTTTAGAATGAAGGCAACGGCCGATGCCTTCATTTTAAAGACAGTCAACACGCATTCCAAATTTTTCGCGATTTCAATTTCCTGGGCGAAGACAAACTTATTTTCACTATGGATATTACATCTCTTTACACCGTCATTCCTAATGTCGAAGGTCTTCTAGCCCTCAAACATTTTTTTGATTTACGTACTGTTAAGGAACCAAGCTCGGAAACATTGCTCCGCCTGGCTGAACTAGTTTTAACACTAAACTGTTTTTCATTCGCTGAAGTTATTATAAACAAATCAATGGTGTGGCCATGGGTACCAAAATGGGACCCAGCTACGCCAATCTTTTCGTAGGCTACATTGAACACCAATTTTTCAATCAATACAACGGCCCCAAACCTGACCTCTACCGTCGCTACATTGACGACTGTGTCGGCGCCACTTCCTCGACCAGAGAGGAACTCAATCAATTTATAACTGCTGTTAATTCGTTTCATCCGGCTCTTAAATATACCTGGGAAATTTCCGATACTTCTTTAGCATTTCTAGATATCAATGTTTCTGTCGAAAGCGGTTTATGCACTAGTGTGCACTACAAACCCACAGATTCTCATAGTTATTTGTTGTCATTCGTCTTCACATCCATCACATGTCAAGAATTCCATTCCTTATTCTCAGTTTCTTAGACGCCGTCGCCTTTGTAGTGAGGACTCTGATTTTTCCTTAAACTCAGAGGAAATGTGCGAGTTTTTCGACAAACGTGGCTATCCTGCCTCTGTTGTTCAAGCAGGCCATCATCGCGCCCAACAAATTGATCGGCAGTCAGCACTACAAACGTCTCAGAAGGAGAATAATAATAGAATTCCATTCACTCTCACATGTCACCCTCACAACCACGCAGTAAAATCCATCATTCTAAAAAACTTTAAATTACTTCAAAATGATCCCGATACTGGTAGAATCTTTTCGCAACCGTCATTAATTTCATTCAAACGCGACAAAAACATAGGTAACTTTTTAGTCAGAAGTGCTTTCCAAACGAGTGAACAACCCGGTACTTTTAAATGCGCACGCGCACGATGCAAAACATGTCCTTTCATTTGCAACGTTGAGAAATTGTCGGGGCCCAAGCGATCTATTAAGATCACTGATCATTTTACCTGTACCTCAGCCAATGTCATCTACTGTATAACTTGCACTCTCTGCAAAAAGTTATATATCGGCGAAACAGGTAGACGACTAGGCGACCGATTCCGAGAACATCTTCGCGACGTTGAGAAAGACGACAAAAACGCATCTAAACCGGTCGCTAGACACTGTAATCTGCCGAATCATTCGAAGCAACATATGGCGGTCTGCGGCCTCTCCCTACATCAAGGAAGCACAGAAAGCCGCAAAACTCTAGAACAAAAATTTATTTTTCAAATCGGCACTTTAATCCTCACGGTATCAACGAACGCTTTTCTTTCAACTAATTTATTCTGTTGTTTTTCACGTTGCCAAGCACCAACCAATAGCGTAGCTCCATATTTCTCTATATAAACCACACACAACCCACAATTCCTCGATTCGCTCCGACGAAAGGATAGCGCTCGAAACGTCAGCTTTCGAATCTCTTTACGGTGGCCAATTCACATTATCAACTCAGTTGGTAAAACCAAATTATACGGTAAATTTATACTAATAGTTTTTTAGCTCGTCAAGAGCTATCGGGTTGGTTGGGGAAGCAGGATGTCAGGCGTAAACAACAGAAAATTTGAAATCGATTTCCGATCGTGTCAAGTTCGGCAGGCACATTCATGCATTCGTTAAATGGTCGTTAAAAATGCTCTTATTCGGCTTGGCACATTCGTGTATAAGAGATCAAGTACGCTCAAGAGACAAGCAAACTTTATTTCGTCCTGTTTCCATTGATACTTCAAAGTACATTAGGCATGTACGCATTCAGTTCTGCAGTACAGTTGCGTTTACGAAGAAATGTACCTTTCCAGTAATTGTTAATTAACTGTTACTGGCTATTGCAATATTTCTTGAATAAACTACTCTTC
Organism: Platygyra sinensis; assembly: GCA_019787425.1. Taxonomy (NCBI): domain Eukaryota; kingdom Metazoa; phylum Cnidaria; class Anthozoa; order Scleractinia; family Merulinidae; genus Platygyra; species Platygyra sinensis. Next base: position 70,391 of record JAHPZR010015573.1, on the reverse strand, counting down.
TACAAGAGTGCTTTCAATACTCCCATAAACAAAGTATTTTAGTCAATGAACAACAATCAAGATACAACAACTACAGGAAACGAATGAAATCGCACAACAGAAAAATACATTACACCGTATCTGCAACCACTCTATAGGCTTGATAATCCTCTAAATCAGCTCACTGTCACAGTATTTAACTTACTCCACGAGGTTACCACAGGATGCCTTTGATTTCGCTTAGTGATCAGTTACTAATTCCCATGACTGTGTGCTTCACATACTACTGATATTTTTCGTGAAAAAAAATGCTCATCTCACTTCAGCTACTGTAGTTTAAGCATCATGCAAGAGTTTTGCAGCGGTGTTCAATTGAGTGTCATAAACTAAACCAAACCAAACTTACCAGTTAGACTACTCAGCCAATCTCAAACCATAGTAAAACCAAAACCAAAACCAGAGTGATTGTCTAATTACTTTCGCTCTAATATTGATGTCATTATGATTCCTCTTCAGTTTCTTCACAACACACGTTCCTTAAGATTCTTTTTGCGCTATCTCTGATTTCCTTTATCCTGCAATAGTAAAGCAAGGGATTCACAAACGAAGAAGAAAAAACAATGACAGCGAAAGCATTTATGGAGGCCCTCGCTAATTTAGCGCTGTTAAAGCCCATGATATTAAGTACTGCAAGATTGCATACGAAGGGAACGTAAGTCAGTAAAAATATTGCAAGAATATAAATAATTGTGAATACAGACTTTTTGTATTTGCCGATGTCAATGGCGTTTCGATTTGTTTGTATTTGACTTTGATGGTGACGTATGATTCGAAAAACTTTGAAATAAGAGAAGCCAGTGATAAAAAAACAAAGTGCTGTCGCAAAAAAGAAGATAACAACAAATGCATGGAAATTTTTGTTTGTAAGATACCAGTTGTACATGCGACAAGCATTCAATGCAATGAGCAAAACGGTCGACATTATATAAAGAATAACGACTCGACGCACTGTAAGAAGAGATCTCCGACTCATATGCAGCCATCTTTCTAAGGCCATTATTGTCATGACGATGACTGTTAGGGTGGAAAGAGAATATCCAACACTCTGTGTGATGACACCAGAAATGCAGAACATCTCAATGTTTCCTGTTAAATCCGCCCACTGGTGTACAGCAAAAAATGGTTGAGTGAGTAACCCAGTGCAAAAGTCTGTGAGGGCCAAACCAGCAAGAAGAACATAAGATGGGGTCCTGAGAGACGGGTTCTTACAAATTGTCGCCAAAATGAGACCATTTGCTACAACTGTCATCGGTGCCAAAAGTGAAGAGAAAACACAGTTTGTAAGAGTCACTCGATAGTAAAGTGAGGTGCTTTCACTGGCGTTAAAAATGATTAGAAAGGAACACCAACTGCCTGGTAATCGCGAAGAATTGTAGCCCATTGCTTGTTTTGAACTCTCAAACCGTTTCAGGGCAAATGTTGGGCGATGAAGTTTCTCTTTTCCAACACGAGTGACTTTGGGATCGTTGTTGCGTACAGTGTTTATCCTGACTCTCACACAGTCGCGGCCATTGCTTGAAAACGGGCCATCGTCTGATGCCCAGTTCGCACATTTAAGACTGCATTTGAAGTGGGTGGGTATGAGAACTGACATGTTTCCTGTTGCCGGAAAATTGAGCCAAATCATACAAACAAAATAAAACAGACAACGTCAAGCATCTTTTGGGGTTTTATTCATAAAATGACTCGTTTAATTAGTTCGCATCCATTTGCAGGGGGTATGGTTCTAAGGTGTTCTTCCATACGAACATTCGGCAATTCTTGTCTTTTCGGTTCAAATCAGTAGAATCCAGAAACAGATGACTGCTTTCAAATTGTGTAACAACAACAGCGGTTTTAGCAAACAGGAATTTATTAACCTTGGACACTCTAGGTTAAGTTTTTTACTTGGTTGTAAGAGTCAGTGTCAGTAAAGATCAGATATGATCATCAAAATCGTAGACACAGCCAATAAACGATTTCGTTCATACTTCCTGTATTGATAGACCCTTGTGATAAAGTAAACAAAACCAGGTTAGTTAATTTGTTCTGTCGAAATTCTGTCATGTCCATGGCTTGTCCGCGTAGGTCAAAAATTAACTGTGAATTTTCCTTAGCGATAACATTATAGTTAGGGCCTTGAGCAGCTCCCTAACCACGTGGAAAGCAGATATTCTCGTTATAACTATTTTATGAACTTTTTCTCGAAGACACCTTGCAATTGCGGATCTGTGATACCCTAAAACAACTGTCAAAAACGCTTATCGGTACGCAAAGAAAATATTGCAGATACAGTTTTCTTAGTGTAAGGATAGACGTTCACAGATATACTTGTATTTTTGGGACGCATTTCAGTTTTTCGGTAACCACTGTTTGAATTTTGCTTATTTTTGAGATTTGCTGTAGTCGCCATATTGAACTAAGCTGACCATCTAGAAACTATTGATCGCATGTCGAAAAGTACTTCAGAAACTAAAATATCATAAGCTAAATGAAGATGGCACTTGGTTTCTGTCTCATCTGGAAAATTAATTAAATTGGAGCAGATTTCTGCTTGTTTACATCAAAACTGCCAATTTGTTTACATAAGATATTTGATGGCTACTCAGTGTAGCAAGAAGTTGCGTTTTGCTGGCATCTTCGGTTTTGGTAGAGGGTCCCCAATAGGTTTTTCGGGATCCGGGATTTGGCTTATTTCAAGGCCGAGATTCGGGATTTTGAAGGAAAAGGGGAACGAGATTCGGGATTGTAATTAAGACCGGGCCACGGGATTTGGGGATTTTTACAGGCGGGAATCGGGAAATGTCGCTTTAAAGACACCGAGATGCGGGAATTCTAGAGACTGAAATATGCAAAGAAAATCATGCTGTCATCTTAAAGACATGCTTGTAAGAGCAAAACTACAATTTGAAGGCTTTGATAATGCGACGCAACAACAAAAACCACATTGGGAGTCCGTGCGGCCTGTCTTTGCTTTTTCTTATGGAAATGCAGCCAAAAAAGGTCTCAAGAGAACGACCCATTAAGCGGTGATCTATTTTAAAAATCCAAAGTCTTGGTATCCTGTGCCCGAACGTGCCATCTTTCTGTCGGCCATGCCTGTTATACAACCCTTGCCAGCTGTACCAATGACACCGCAGTGCGTGCAAGTTAAGAGGGGCTGTGCACAAACGTTTGGTGCTGCAGTGCGTCAGCGCTCTGTCAGACAAGAGACAACAATGGCAAGAGCCGGAACCCTGCCTTCCTACCTCTACCACAGAGAGGTGCGACTGGGTGAGTAAGCCTCCCTTGAACGCTCTGGGGAACAACGGAGAAATGAAACTGAAGAAGCAGACGACGAAGACGGCATACTTGAGTGATTAAGATTCAAGCAGGAGTCATTTTCTACTAATAACGACGAGGCCGACGATGATGTTATTGGAATTTCTTCGTTGGATCGCGAGGCAACTTTTTCGCTTGGAACGGTTTCACATTTCGGAAGAACTGTTCGCTTGAGTAGCAGAAATATAGTGCAGCGAATTGCTGACGAAGCTCCTAGATGATAGCAATCATGAAATGAGCATTTCGCATCATTTTAGCCATAGGTGACCAAAGCGTATTATACTGAAGAGTTTGTATGGATTTAAAATTCAAACTATCTCTGTTTTCCTTTGAAAGCTACAATACAGTGACACGTAGTCTTTATACGCGTCAAAATCGCCCAAATGGCTAACAGAAGCGTTTCGGCGACATAAAAAGGACACCACTTAGAGAGGTTTCGAACTTTATCGTAGTTTTTCAAAAGAAAACAGAAATAGTTTTCGCTCGAAATTTACATCCATACAGGCTCTTATTTCAACCTCTTATAGTACCGGTGATTACGGCATTTTGAGCTGGAACATGCAGCACTGGCTTTCAGTATCTGTTAAGCACAATTGCACTCGATTTTATGGAATTTGCAGATGATCGTTGCCATGGCTGAAAATTGTGAATGAGCAAACTGTCTTCTGAGGTGCGATTGACGGTGACTTGCCATATGTGTAGTGAACAGTGAATTTGCCGTGGCACGTCGTGAGATGTACCCTTAATGCTCTTCTTTGATCGCTATCATCTCCGAGAGACACGTTTTTCAGTGATCGAAGTGATCCGGAAGGCAGGCGTCACGGAACAACCGAGGCAAAACTAGTCATAAAAAACAAATAAACTACAAGATCATCGTTTTAGTGCGGAGAGATACAGCTAATTGAGCCTAATAGTCAGTGCTTGGGTCTGCTGGGTCTGCTGTGAGGAATTCTGGAACGAAACTTCAAGGATTGTTTTTGTTGAGGTAAAAAATATGCCCGGGATCGGGATTAGCCGGTAGAAACCGTCGGGATTACGGGATTGAGCGAAAATTCCGGTTGGGATGGCGGGATTGAAGAACCCTATTGGGGACCCTCTTGGTAGACTGCGAGGTTTCCTCGAAAATTGGGGGAAACTCAAAATAACCGTTGGAGCGTGACTGTGACCATGATGGCGATGCCGCGAGCCCCAAGTAGCGCGCTCGTCTTCCTACGCCCATGCTGATAACGGCTCGAGAAGTTGCCATTCACACGTCACGCTCACACGTCACGCTTGCACGCACCTGTTTTGCGTTTATCCCCACGGATTTTTGAGGACAAGAGAGACTGCAAATCATCTTTCGGAGCACTTCAGTTATGTTGGTTTTCTTTTCAGAATATACAATCTACGAAACTGTCTTTCATGACAAACTCTGATCAAAAAATAAATAACTAAGACTATACAGTGTGTCAAACAACCTGTGTAAATATGACTGTATCCTTTGGCAGACTGTCGGCACGCTTCTCCAAAGACCAGCTGATATATCCAAGTTTAGTTAATTTAGCGGTCATGTCTGCAATGTTTATCTCAAAGTACTCGTATCCTAGATTACTACTCTAGTAACAGTATTTTTGTCTGATCCACACCGTGAAGTATAAATATATAACGTTTCCTTTGAGAACGTTTTCAGAAAATTGTCTCTTTGTGTAATTACAACAATACACCTTTGTCAAACATGGCTGGTACCTTCTCACGTTCACCAAAAACTCTGCGATTTCCCCTACCCTATTTATGATCTGACCAAAATTCGATACCTTGTTTCAAACCTGACCTGTAATTAGTTTCCCAGTCTAGACTTTCATCGCGCTCGGAAAGTAATAATGATTTTAAGCAGCTTATAGACCTTCTTTTAGGCCCGCGTGAAACGCCGTACTTCACATGAGCCGAACCCATTTAAACCAGGCTTTCAGAGTTATTTTTTTCCGTGTACTCAGTACAGGTCCGAAATTTGGAACATCTACGGTAAATGATACAGACGTATGTGATACATTGTGGACTCTAAGTTAACTGTTTATCTTTGTGCATTGTTTTCTTTGCTTCTATTCTCCCGTCGCCATTTTCTTGAAAACTTGCTTTCATATGGTACTTGGTTCTGAGTTCTGAAATTTACAAGCTTCTCTATGCAAGCCTGTGAACGGAAGGGATGACGATCTGCGTTGTCACCACTGTGTAACCCCTGTTGTCATGAAGGTTCCTCTAGAAACTCTAGATCCATTGGTTCACCTATGTTAGCACGAAGCTCTATTGGTTTAGAGTTTGGACCCATTGTTACTATTGTTTGTATATCACTTTCTCAGCCAATCCTCTGAGACGTTCCGAAGAGCTTCGTGGCGACCTACTGTGTCAGAACTATACAGTGCTTTATCCAAAATTATGAAGAGCTATTATTATTCCTCGTGCATTTTTTACAGGGCAATTTCCTAACGATGGCCCTTACACTGTGCCTAATTTCCTTTATCCTCCAACAGTAGAGCAACGGATTGGAAAATGACGAAGAAAACACTATGACAACACAAGCATCAACTGCGGCATTCCATGATTCACTTCCGAGATCCACAACGTTCACTACAACGATACAACACACAAAGGGAACGTAACTCAGTAGATAAATCACAAGAATATACAGTATTGTGAAGACAGACTTTTTGTATTTTAAGATGTCGATGACGTTTTCATAATTTTGCACTTGATTTTGATGGCGACGTATGATTCGATAAACCTTGAAATAAGCGAAGACAGTGATAAGAAAACAAAGTCCTGCCCCCAAAACGAAAACGACGACAAATGCACTGAAATACTCGTTTGTATGATACCAGTTGTACAGATAACTACCCAAAAACGCAATTAGCAAAACTGCAGACGTGATATAAAGGATAATGACTCGGCGCACTGTAAGAAGAGATCTTCGACCCATATGCAGCCATCTTTCTACAGCCATTATTGTCATGACGATGACAGTAAGAGAGGAAAAATAGTGTCCAACGACTGGTGCTATAACACCAGCAATGCAAAACATCTTTATGTTTCCTGATAAGTCCCCCAGTCGTTTCACAATATGCGAAGGCTGACTTAGTAACCCAGTGCAGAAGTCCGTGAAGGCCAAATTAGCAAGAAGAACATAGAATGGAGTCCTGAAAGACGGGTTCTTCCAAATTGCTGCTAAAATGAAAGCATTTCCAACAACTGCCATCGGTGCGAGAAGCGAGAGAGCAATGCAGAATATGAGAGTTATCTGATAGTATACTGAGGTACTTTTACTGTTTGAAGCAATTAGGAACGAGCACCAGCTTTCTGGTAAACGAGTTGAATTCAAGACCATCACGGCTCACTCCAATATTTTGAAGAGCTTCACGGCAAAGGATTCTCCATCAATTCTGGCATGTGCTATCGTAATCTTTGTTGATTTTGTTAATCCCACCTTTTGGTGTCCAATCCGACTGATAACGTTACCGGCTTGTATTAGTTGCGAAATGTGAGAGTCTGTGTTTTTCCATTTGGCGTTGGTCCTTATGCCAACTAATCTGTTTGCATTATTCAAAATCATACAAACTACCCAAATAGAAATAGAAATATAAAACTCTCTGAGGAATTTAATTTTATTCATTACACCGGCCATCATAGCATAATTTGGGTTTGTGGGATTTGTCATCAAGTTAGATTATAAAAGAAGATTTAATTTTTTTTTTTTTTCTAAGCGGGTTGAATGCATGAGACAATGAGCTTTTTTCTGTCTCTTTCAGTCAATTCTTTTTTCTTTCAGATGCAAATGAAAACAATAACCGGGGAATTGCTTGGTTTTAATATTAACATTTATATCTAGAATTCTGTAAATGGTTTTGCTAATATTTTCTTTAAAGTGATGTAACAAACATTGCACTTATTGCAGTTAGTTAGCTCCTCCTACAATGTTTTTGTGTCTACACGCAAGCTAAGTATAGATTCCCATTCTGTGCGAGACGATATCTAGCGATACGTTCTTCAGTGTTTTTTTGTTTTCTAATATAAGTCACTGAAAATATTATGAGTGCAGGACTGGGTTTTAAGCTGTAGATCTATACTGTATAAAAATGTTTTTTTTTTAAGTATAAAGAAATAGATTGCGAGAAACCCACTTTGATGAAAACAAACACTCAGTCTGGAATCACTCCTGCCTTTAATAAAATAAGCTGTAGATCTATAAATATAAAAATAGTCTTAAAAATTATGTCGTTTTTTTAAGTATAAAGCAATAGATTGTGAGACACCCACTTTGATGAAAACAGACACTCAGTCAGAAATCACTCTTGCCTTTAATAAAAATGAGGCGTGTTAGGTAAATGGCACGTTCTACAGCTCCCTTGTTTTATTTATAATGGAAATTCATCAATTTGTTTTGTTAATAATGTGTGATCTGTACAGGATAACGTAAGAAAAAAAAAAAACTAGATAAACCTTTGAAATAAATGCTGATGTTCCCTCGCTCCTCAAAACCCCTGTCACTGGAGATGATCCAGTTCCATAATCGTCCTTGATGCTTGGCTTTACCCGTCAGAGCATTGTTATTTCACGCTGCACAGCAAGCAGTTTAGAGGAGATCGCAAGGGAATTAAAATTTCGTGGAAATATATCTGAGCAAGTGCCTCAGCGACACTTCGGAGCAAAAAGAAAACATAACAATTTTGTGGACCTCTAACCGTCTTCGCATTAATTAAAAAAGTTAATAGTATACGATAGCTCAGCCCATCAGACTGCGGCATTCGCAATATTATTATGGTTATCTTTATGATTATCATTATCATTATCATTATCATTATCATTATCATTATCCTTATCCTTATCCTTATCCTTATCCTTATCCTTATCCTTATCCTTATCCTTATCCTTATCCTTATCCTTATCCTTATCCTTATCCTTATCCTTATCCTTATCCGTATCCTTATCCTTATCCTTATCCGTATCCTTATCCTTATCCTTATCCTTATCCTTATCCTTATCCTTATCCTTATCCTTATCCTTATCCTTATCCTTATCCTTATCCTTATCCTTATCATTATCATTATCATTATCATTATCATTATCTCATCATCATCATTACCATTATTATTATTATTATTATTATTATTATTATTATTATCATTATTATTCATTATTACTTACATCTTATTTGCATTATTATACTAGAAAACATCTTTCTCGTGTTCAATAACTCGATATTTGTTTGTTACTTGCTTATCATCTCGTCACTTTGAACATCGTTTACAATTTTCGGAATTATCATCTTCCTATTTTTTACCACACATGTTCTTAACGGTAACCCTTACACCATGCCTGATTTCATTTATACTCCAATGGTCGAGCAAGCAAAGGATTGAAAAAACGAAGAAGAAAACGCAATAGCCGAGGAAGCATCGGTAACAGCTTTCGCTGATTCATTAACAAGTTTCGCAACCCTCACTACAGCAACACAACACACAGAGGAAACGTAACTCTGTACAAATATTGCAAGAATAGAAAGAAATGTGAATAGGTAATTTTTGTACTTTTGGATGTCAATATGGCGTTTTTGTTTTCTTTGCAGTTGATTCTGATAGTGACTTAGGATTTGATATAATACAAGATGTGCATGTAACAAAAAGCAAAACTGCAGACTTAATATAGAGAACTTAACGACTCGACGCACTGCAAGAAGAGATCTTCGGCTCATATGCAGCCATCTTTCTACAGCTATTATTGCCGTGACAACGACTGTTGGGGAAGAAACACCACCACCAATATTGCAGAGCATCTCAACTTCCCTTAATTAGTCCCCGGATCTGTACACAAAATAAAATGTTTAAGGAAGTAATCTGGAGCAAAAGTCAGGGAAACAAAAACCAGGAAAAAGAACATAAGATGTAGCCCTAAGAGACGGCTTCTTCCAAATTGCTGCTAAAATTAACGCATTTCCTACAACTGCCATCGGTGCCAGAAGTGAGATAACAATTATATTGTGAAATATAATAGTCCATATATCCTTTTTATTCGGCATTAGTCCTTATGCGAACTACATACATACATACATACATACATACATACATACATACATACATACATACATACATACATACATACATACATACATACATACATACATACATACATACATACATACATACATACATACATACATACATACATACATACATACATACATACATACATACATACGAACTTACATTGTTTACAGTCATACAGACCGGCCTCACAAATATCCCAAAACTCCCTGAGGATGTCCGCTGAGGGGTTCAATTCATTAGATCGGTCATGTGGAATAGTAGTTGGCTTTTTCAGTTGGCTTTTTTTGCATTCATCAAAATTGGATTTAATTAAATCTTTTACAAACGTAATTATAATGCAATTACCAGAGCATTGCTTAGGTTTGAAAATAGATATTTAGAATACTTTAAAAGGTTCTTGTGAAATGTTTCTTTTTCAAGTATAATGGTCTTAAGAAATCCAACCATTGGAACAAAAAGTGTACCTATTGAATTTTATTCAAGGGATTTCTGTTTCCTGCACATCTCGTGAGCACAATATTTTTATCTTTCAAATGATATGTGATATTTATATATTTAAAATAAACTTTTGCTTTCAATAGCCCTTTTCACGGTTAACCCTGCTCATTTGCATTACAATGAAATCTAGCATCTATGCGAGGCAATTTCGGGCTATTTTGCAGTTTTAGCCCGAAATTGCCTCGCATTCACGTTGAATAACATTGTAATGCAAATGAGAAAAACTAACCGTGAAAAGGGCTATTCTTAAAAATTTCTGCAATTTAATCTACGACTACTTTTTGTAGTTTTTGGTAGGTATGCCAATTGCACTGTTTTAATAGAAATAGATATCTATTAACCAGGCGGAAGAAAAAGATCATCATAAACATTACAAAGCACTTCGGGAGCGTTCAATTTTAATCTTACATTGCATAATTACATTGCATAATGCTTACATTGGTTTTGCATTAATTGTCAAATTGCTTTGTATGATTTTTTTGCATGTTCAACGATATGTTCTGGGTTTTTTTTGTATGTTTTGGGATAAAGCTAGGAAAGTGAAAAGATATGTAGAGCATGCTTGGGTTTTTAAACGGAGTATCTATAGTTTTAAGAAATGATGGTTCTTGTTAAAATTAGATCGGATTTATTTAAAGGGACACTGTCACGATATCTTTGCCTAAAACCGCTATACATTTAAGATTAAAAGCACTTTCTTGAAGAAAGTGCCCACTGCAGCAACATCTGTGCAAAATTTCAACGATTTTCGAGCCAAACTTGAACCTTTAAAAAACTGACATCCTGACACCTTTTGAAAAATAAATATTCCAATCTATTTCCATCCTCGCCATCGTTAGCCATCCTCGCTTCCTAATGGTTTCTAATTGTTTGTCGAGCACGGTACTGCTCTACAAAAAAAAGCCTTTATTGTTCAGTTTCCAATGATCTATATATGTTTTTGAGATTTGCGGAATCATGCTAAAAACGGTGACAGTGTCCCTCAAGAAAAACATGATAGGTTCTGAGAACCCGCTTTGATTACTTTTTTCTTGACTCTGTGACTCGTAGTCATCATTTCTCATCCTCATTTTGTTCCCGTTAATGTGTCACTGTATTCGGAATTATTATCGTTCCCGTGTACACCTTTTATGGCATATGTTAAATGTTATGTTCCTCACAATAACTTTTACACTGTTCCTAATTTCCTTTATCCTCCAGTAATAGAGCAAGGGATTTGACACCGAGGACGAAAATATTATGATAGAGCAAGCGTTGAATATACCATCACTTGGTACAATTCCCAGATCTAAAATGTTCACTACGAAAACATAAATCAGGTAGGGAGCATAACTCAGGAAAAATATTGCTAGAATATACAAAATTGTGAATACAGACTTTTTGTACTTTTCAATGTCAATGGAGTTTTGATTAGCTTGAACTTGACTTTGATGCTTACGTATTATCTGAAAAACTTTGAAATATGCAAACAAAGTTAAACTAAAGTAAAATGCTGCTCCCAAGAACATAAGGACAATAAACGGACTGAAGAACTTATTTGTAGAAGACCAATTGTAAATATGACCAGAGAAAAACAAGAGTAACACAATAAGACAAGTGATATAAAGTGTAACAACTCGACGCACTGTAAGGAGAGATCTTCGGCTCATATGCAGCCATCTTTCTACAGCTATCATTGTCATCATGGTGCCTGTTAGAGAAGAAAGGGAGGATCCGACGCTCTGTGTGACGACACCAGTAATGCAGAACATCTCAATGTTTCCTTTTAAAACTGCCCATTGGTATAAAGCAAAAAATGGTTGAATGAGTAACCCAGAGCAGAAGTCAGTAAAGGCTAAACCAGCAAGAAGAACATAAGATGGAGTCCTGAGAGACGGGTTCTTCCAAATTGCAGCCAAAATAAGAGCATTTGCTACAATTGCCATCGGTGCCAGAAGGGCGGAGACAACACAGTTTGTAAGGGTTACCGTATAGTAAATTGAGGTTCTTTCACTGCCGTTTGGAAAAGCTAGAAAGGAACACCAGCCCTGTAAACGAGATAAATTGAAGGACATTGCCTTCTGACAAATCTCGAACTTGACCTCAAGAAATAGCCACTGGATAGGACCTTTGCGGTTCCTTTTACAGCGATTTCGTGATCCTTGCTGAATCAGGTCGATATTCTCACTTTTACATGTCCATCAGGTAATACTGATTCGATTCTGGGCTGGTGTATTTTTAATTTGGCGAGGCCTAGTTTACCAACTTAACTGTTTTAATCTGGCTGGACTAAACACGACAAACCGTTATCACAGGTGACACAACTTCTTGGGAGTGCTCGGCTTTTCAATTAAATCAGCCCGTCCTTGGGTTGTTTTTGTTTTGGTGAGCTCGTCTAATTATTAAGCATTGTTTTGTTTTTCTGGGAGAGCTCAATTGTGAGGGAAAAAAATGTAATTTTCGTTTCTTGCAAAGCTATTATTGGCAATGCTCTTTTTCTTTAGTTAGAAATCACTGAATGATAACTGAATGGAAGAAACAGCTGCCAGGTTTTAAACTGCAAGACAAAGGCTACCCTTTTCAATCATTAGACATTTGCCTGTTTGTCAAAAGAATTTATTACGAAACCATCGCTTTTTTAAAAGATCACACTGTCAAATTACCCATTTTGGACTCTCAGAGCTAAATAGTTAAAATTGATTTGGAAGCCCAAGGGACAAACTTGATTACACATCAAAACATCTCTTGTATCTTTTTGGAATCACGCCTAGTTTAATTAAAGCTGCAAATCTTTTGAGTTACTACAGAACTGAAGTGTTTTCCAGAACGTTGTTCACATATCATTCTTGAAGCTTCTAGGAAATGTCATTTAATTCTTCTCAGTTGCTAGAGGTCTGGTGCTTCAATCTTTAGTTAGAAATCACTGAATGATAACTGAATGGAAGAAACAGCTGCCAGGTTTTAAACTGCAAGACAAAGGCTACCCTTTTCAATCATTAAACATTTGCCTGTTTGTCAAAAGAATTTATTACGAAACCATCGCTTTTTTAAAAGATCACACTGTCAAATTACTCATTTTGGACTCTCGGAGCTAAATAGTTAAAATTGATTTGGAAGCCCAAGGGACAAACTTGATTACACATCAAAACATCTCTTGTATCTTTTTGGAATCACGCCTAGTTTAATTAAAGCTGCAAATCTTTTGAGTTACCACAGAACTGAAGTGTTTTCCAGAACGTTGTTCACATATCATTCTTGAAGCTTCTAGGAAATGTCATTTAATTCTTCTCAGTTGCTAGAGGTCTGGTGCTTCAATCTGAAGTTTTTCAAAGCCAGTAGAAACACTTCACCTTACTATCAGGTAACTCTTACAACCTGTGTTGTCACCTCACTTCTGGCACCGATGGCAGTTGTAGCAAATTATTTCATTTTGATAGCAATTTGGAAAAACAAGTCTCTCAGGACTCCGTCGTATGTCATCCTAGCTGGATTGTCCTTCACAGACTTTTGCACTGGGTTACTGAGTCAACCATTTTATGTTGTGTACAAATTGGCAGACATAGCAGGAAACCTAAAGATGTTCTGTTTGGCTGGAGCTGTCGCAGAAAGTGTTGCAGTTTTTCTAGCCTCCTTAAAATTTGTCGTCATGGCAATAACAGCTGTAGAAAGATGGCTGCATATGAGTCGAAGATCTCTTCTTACGGTCCGTCGACTCGTTATTTTTCATATCGCCTCAGCAGCATTTCTCGTTATCACTGTAGCTGCTCACATGTATGAGAAGGAAATGAGTCCTGCAGTATCCACTGTAATGAGTGTTATTCGCTTGTGGGGACTAACGGTTGGTGTGATTGCCACGGCTTTTTCTTATTTCAAAGTTTTTCGAATCTTACGTAGGCATCAGTGTCTAGTGCAGACAAACGAAAATGCCATAGATATTGCAAAATACAGAAAGTCTATCTTCACAATCTTGTTCATTTTTGCAATTTTTGTTCTAAGTTACATTCCTTATCTGTGTTGTATTTTGGTCTTCCTCGCCATGCAGCATTATGGAACATCGCTATCATCCATGACAGCTTTTAACGCTTGCGCAGTTATTCTGTTTTCGTCGTCGTTTTTCAATCCCTTGCTTTATTACTGGAGAATAAAGGAAATCAGAGATAGTGTAAAAAATATCATGAGGAAATTAAGTTGTAAAAAAAGCGGGGACTGAGGAATAATAACATTTTTAATAATGTAATTTAGAAAACAGTCCTAAGAAAGCACACGCGCTGATTGGTTAAAAATCGTGTTTGTATAACTCGATGGAGACACAGAACTAGCGCGCGCTGTTGACGTAGTGATGGCGCGAGCAAAGAGAATTAACATTTTGATATCCAAGGTTAACAAGTTGTTTTCCTTTTACTCGTCGTGGTGTTTTCTAAAAGAAATAGAAAACATGTACTTCGTGTTTCTATCGAGTTATACAAACACTCGTGAAAGTTTGGGAGAACTCGAAAAAGCTGTGAAAACACTCGCCTGCGGCTCGTGTTCCCAGAGCATTTCTCGTTCTCCCAAACTTCCACTCGTGTTTGTATAACTCGATAGAAACACGGTACATGTTTTCTATTTCTTAAATAAAGATTTAGCCAAGCCTAAGAGCGGAGCTCCTGGTCCACTTTGTTTAAACCCGCTTAAGGTGGCCGAACACAGTTTTCAAGTACCTATGCCTAATTCATCATAACTTTTAAACTATTTATGCTTTGGCGCCCATTTTTTTCAAGAGTCAAGGTTAACCTCAGAAATATTTATTCTCGCAAATTGACTAGAGTGTGTGCTGTTGCCATGGCAACGGAGCTGGTTAAAAACAGGGCTTAAATAATGGTTTTTGTTTATTTAAAAAAAATCCAGTCGTTAGATTGTTTTCATATTTTGCACACTAAGAATTGACATTAAATCCCTTCTGTCAACACGGTTCTAATAAAATTTTGATATAGGCGATTTTCGTAATTTGCCGTTAATCGTTTTCTGTATTATTAAAAATTCCCTAAGTCAAAATTCAAATTTTTTTTGATAGATCATTCACGTGGTCTCTGATCTATTTTTCTGCCGAATTTCTTGAAGTTCTAACGACTGGATGGTTAGAAATCGGCATGTTTCTGCTGAAGCAATCGGTCTCAATTTTTCGAGCAACTGCGCATGCATTGCATTAAACTGGGTTCTTTCGGTGACAAATAAAAACTGAAAATTGCTGGGTTCTTTGCATCGTTACCTTTTCTCACACATCTTTGTAATACAACACTAAAGCCATCAATACACTGCGTTCAATTATAGAGAAAAATAACACAGACAGTGCGGGTGTTGAGTAAATAAAATGATCGATCTACTGACGGCACTTTTGTTCTTTGAAATCTTTGTGCACGTGCTAAATACTGTGTTCGGCCACCTTAAGGTAACCAAGGCTAAGCGAGAATTTTATTTTGAGTTTTGTAACTTTGAGGTTTTCTGTTACACCCGGAGCCCGTTTCTCAAAGGCCCCGAAACGTTTCGCATCCGAGAAGCCGTAGCAAAATCTTTAACCTTATGACTTCACAGCTGTTTTATGCAGATTTAAACAGAGGTTCCCTTCATACATGACGTTTCAGGGATATACACTTAGCTTCTCCGTCTTTAAAAAGCGATCAACTAAAAATGGCATTGCGGGCCCGAAAAGTTTCCGGGGCTTTCGAGAAACAGGGCCGTGGATTTCATAAAAAGCTTTCTTTATTTCTTCAGACTAACTCACTTTTTGTTTGTAAGGTATAACTCTGTTCTGGTACTCTCCTATTCGCGGTCTTACTCATTAAAGT
Source organism: Platygyra sinensis (assembly GCA_019787425.1). Classification (NCBI taxonomy): domain Eukaryota; kingdom Metazoa; phylum Cnidaria; class Anthozoa; order Scleractinia; family Merulinidae; genus Platygyra; species Platygyra sinensis. The sequence continues at coordinate 54,676 of JAHPZR010015573.1, read as the reverse complement.
TTTTTAAATTATTCAGAGAGCGTTTTTCAACCTCCAGTTATAACTTGTAACTTATAAGCACACTAGCGATGGCTAGCTTTAATAAACTTGAATCTTTGGCTCAGAATTATTAAAAATCATTTTTGCATTCAAATGAGCGTCCATATTAAATAAACAAGAGAAATTTTTAACATAACCTATTTTATTATATGGCTCTGTCTCACAAGGACTGGAAAGTACCAAATTCACTAATTCAGTTGACTGGCTGAAATGGAGATTGACCGCGGTCTAGATTTTCCCATCTAGAACGGAATCTAGACCGGTAACGTTTTCAAGTGAAAAAGTTGCAAACTAAAATGCAAATCATTGACTGTTTTCATCTAACAATATTTATTTCGCTAAGTGCCAAAAAGCTGATGAGCAAAAAAAAAGTAAAAGGACGAGCAAACTTTGGAAGAATAAAATTTGGCTCATCGCCGATCGCAAGCAAATGTCAGTTAGTACAACACATTAAACGAATTAAGGTGGCCGAACACAGTTTTGATACCTCTGTTTCATTTACCTTTTTCTCTAAAACCCTCGATCCTTTGGTGGCCAAAAATGGCAGCAAGCAATTTAACAACACAAACTTCAACTTTTTGGTAATTGAGCTGACGTATGTGCCGTTGCCATGATTAAATATAAACAGGTGTTTAAATCGGTTTTTATTTGCGGAAAATCTAGTCATTAAATTTTCTTTATAATTTGTATGCAACAAGCTTGTAACGATAAGCACAAGTTGGCGCTATTTTAATAATAATTTAACAAACAGATCTTTAATTATCCCTCGTTGAAGGTTCACCGGCATATCTTGAATTTCCTTTGTTAAAGTTCAAATTTTTTCATTCCTCCAGTTACTTATTTCCTAAAGTATTTTCGTGCCAAATTTCGTGAAATTCTAATGAGCGATTCTCGAGAAATAAGGGTGTCTCCGAGAAGCCAATTTTTCACTCAACGCAATTTTTTTGACTTAATACGCATGCGCGGCATTTAACTGGGTTTTTTTAGCACCAAAGAAAAAGCCGAGCTGAGTTCTTTGCATTGTTATCTTTTCTAACATACCTTTGTAATAAAAGAGTAAAATCATCAATACATTGTGTTCATTTGTGAAGAAAAATAGTAAAGATAGCACGGACATTGAGCAAATAAAATGATCGCTGTCAGGAGCCCATCACTAGGAGCCTGCAGTAACTACCCCGTATTCCTGTCACGGCGTTTTCACAGACCGAGCTGTTTTTAGTTTGAATTTATCTCGAATTCAGATCCCCACAGGAACCTCAGTGGCCAATCCACCGTAAGAAAAAAGATGGCGACTGGTACATTTACCTATAATGCTTTGCGCGCGAAAACTTTAAAAGAGCGTATAAAAACACACCAAAAATTGTAAGTCATTCAAACTCGACAAGAGCAATACTGTTGGTGTAGGAACGACTGCCGTTAAACCATATATTTCTATATGTCCAGTGGGCTTAGTTTGGTTCGCAAGGTATCGTGGTAAGATGTACAGCCGCCATATTTTTCCTTACGGTGGATTGCAATCACAAGCACGGGCTAATGTCGACGTGATGTCGACATGTTCACGTGAGGCCGCATTGTTTTGTCCTTACAGAAGCGTGCTCATGTAGACTGTAACAGGCGGGAAAATTATCTAAAAATAGACTGGTCTGTAAAAATGCCGTTGCAATGGCTTATAATGGGAGTTGCAGGCTCCTAGTAATGGGTTCCTGTCGCTGCATTGATGCCATGTTTGTTTTTGTGCAACATTTGTAACCTCACTTGTGCGCGCGCTGAATTGTGTTAGCAAGTGCGCGCACGAAAACTGTGTTCGGCCATCTTAAATTGCTCTTGTAAAGACCATGACTGATCGACACCCATATGTAATCGTTGGTAGAACACACTGTCAAAGAACTTTTCTCCGTAAGAATCCGTAAGTTAGTTCGTGTCACAAAAATGTTTTTCTTGCTTCTAAAACTACAGCGTCCTCCCCTGGCAGTTGTGAACCCAAACGTTCTATGAATGATGTTTGGCGGGCAACTACCATCTCTTCGTGCATATCCATCATCATCATCATCATCATAGTTGAATCAAGAGCGAGTGATCTAAGAAACAGTTTTAGTAAAATTCTAGCTTCAAATATTTATTTCCAATTAATTACTGCTTCCAAAGTATTTCAATTGTCATTTGAAACTTGCTTTTTTAAGTGTCCCTTTGTTCTCTCAACAAGTTCAAGTTGTGGTTTTTAGCTGATAGTGAACGTTCGTCTTTAAGTCTACAAGGCACCTCTACAACCCACCGGTATCTGTGAATCTTCCAACGACACTTCCTAAAAACGATCGACAACGGCCTTTTAGACGACCTTATAGCAAACTAAAAGCTGACTCGAATTATTACATCTGAACTATTTCATTACACTGATCCGACTGTAGAGTTCTACTCATTGTGGCTTTTATATGCTTCATTCAATTGACTGTGAGACTCACAGACATCGTTCCTCATCCTCACCTACAATCCACAATCCACCAGCTATGCGGTAAACGAGATAAAATGCATGAAGGCCATTGCATCATATTACTGAATTGGCCTTATTCCCACTTTCTTTCTTTCATTCTTTTAAATTCGGCATAGGCTAGATGCCAACTGAACTGATTTTTGTTTTGAATATAAACAGGCTGAGCTAAGCATTGCAAGTAATACAACAACCTAATATTACCTATTTGTTTCCGTAAGTTCGTTTAATCATTTCGCATTCTTTGGTTTCATAAGCAAGCTCAAATTGTCAGGAAAAACTTTTCTTTAAATTTCTTGCAAAGCTATTATTTGGCGCGAGTTAGATACCGACTGAACTGATTGGTGTGCCGTAAATTTAACAAGGCTGAACTAATCATCGCAAGTGGCACAAACTCCTGGGTGTCTTGTTAATTAATCAATTTGATGTCATCGTTTGTTTCTGTAAGCTCGTTTAATTCCTTTTCCGCTTTTTTTGTTCTTGTTGGCTTAAATAAGATTTGTAATTTGATTGCAAAGATATTTTGGACAATGCCCTTCTTTCGGTGCAAGTCAATGGGGAAGACAGCTGTCAGGCTTTAAAAATAAAGGATAAAGGCTACTCTTCTCAGTCATTAAAATATATTTGCTTGTTTTAAAATAAATTAATTCTCACGAAAACATCGCTTTTATGATGAAAGAGTACGCTAGCAAATTACTCATTTTGGACGCAGGTAGCTAAATCGTTAAACTGGTTTGGGAACTCAAGGTGCAAACCTGACTGAATACATAACCAACACATCTTTGAAATCGTTTGGAATCATGTCAAGTTTAATTAAAGCTATATGCCTTTCGAGCTAAGATATAAGTGATTTTCGGAACATAGATCTCATTTCCAGCTTCAAGTTGCTTCGAAATGTCGCTCAGTTCTTCCCAGTGCCGGGCCAGACCCCTTGTGCTTTAATTTTAGGCTTTTCAATGCCACTTCACGACCTTACTATCAGGTAACTCTTACAACCTGTGTTGTCACCTCGCTTCTGGCACCGATGACAATGGTAGCAAATGCGTTCATTTTGGCGGCAATTTGGAAGAACCCGTCTCTCAGGACTCCATCTTATGTTCTTCTTGCTGGTTTGGCCTTTACAGACTTTTGCACCGGGTTACTAACTCGACGATTTTATAGTGTGTACAAATTGGCAGACATTAAATGAGAACATAAAGATGTTCTGCATTGCTGGAGCAGTAGCAGAAAGTGTTGGACAGAAAGATGGCTGCATATGAGTCGAAGATCTCTTCTTACAGTTCGTCGAATCGTTATTATATACATTACTTGTATAGTTTTTGTAGCTTTTGGCGTAGCTGCTCGCATGTATGGAGGGGGAAAGAACCTTGGGGAGATCTACAAAGTAATGAAAGCTGTCTTTTTGTTGGGGGCAGGGGTCTGTGTAGTTGTTACGGCTTTTTCTTATTTTAAAGTTTTCCGAATCATTCGTCAGCATCAGTGTCTAGTGCAAACAAACGAAAATGCCATAGATATCACAAAATACAAAAAGTCTATCTTCACAATCTTGTATATTTTTGCAATTTGTGTACTAAGTTACATTCCTTATCTGTGTTGCATGTTATTCTTCCTCGCCATGCAGGATAACCGAATAATAACATCGGCCATAGCGGCCTACAACTCTTGCTCCGCCATTTTGCTTTCTTCGTCGTTTTTCAAACCCTTGCTTTATTACTGGAGGATAAAGGAAATTAGAGATGGTGTGAGAAGTTTCGCGAGGAACTTACGTTGTAAAAAAGAGGAGACTGAAGAATCATGAAATTTTCAATAATTTAAAACTTGGAAGATGATCGATTTCTTCTTTAAATCAATAAACGAAAAGCAAAAGAAAGTCTTAAGAATTTATCAAAATTTAGCAGCTATAAATTATAAAGGAGAGTGCATAAAACCTTGTAACTATGGGAGCGTAATGTATCCTCTATCACTCGCACCTTACAAATCTTATATCAAAAGCTGTACAAATTGTACTCGCATAGGGAAATCTTTGTTTACAATATTTTTCTCATTTAGTTAACGTTACCTACAGAAATATCACTTCTGACTACTAAAAGAGCTTGGCATGTAAAAGCACTCGCGCTCTGAATGCTAAAGCGGGTTAAGTTAAGAACTTCATCTCGACGTAATAGGCAGGAACTCTAGTTTAGAGCCGAAAAACAATTTTGCTCATCCAGGTTGAACTGGCAGCTGTACGTCTTACTTTTATAACCTTCAATTACACTTGAGATAGCTGGTTTTATTAAACCTGAATCTTTGGCCCAGAATTTGTAATTGAATTTTACCTTGAGTGTCCAAAATTTATAATGAGAATTTGGAGCGAATTTTCTGATAAAACCTTTTTCAATAATTTACAACAATTTCCTCCACATCATTCATTCTATCTACGGCCTGCGAGCAGACGTCTTCGTTTGTTTGTGTTGAATATATTTTATCATATCAAGACCATGCAAGGTACCCATGTAATATTGATGTCAGGACTGAAATGCCTTTTCATCTCCCAAAACTACGGCGTCCTCCCTATACAGGGCAGAGTGGGGACACGGTTAACCTTTTATGGGAAATGACAAACCTGTTTTGGGACGTGACAAACCTGTTTGGAGACCAAACTGTTTGGGGCGAATATGTCCAACCCTGTAATCGTTTCACCCACGACTATAACGCGTAATTAGAACATTAGTTAATTCGTAACTAGATCACGATTTAACTGGCGGGAAGCCAAATCTTAGTATTCACCAGTCCTTTGCCGTGAAACTGTTCCAGATTTTCGAGTAAGCAATGCCCTTCAATTCGTCTCGCTTGCCGGACAGTTGGTGTTCATTTCTACTTATTTCAAACAGCAGTGAAAGTACCTCAGTATACTATCAGGTGACTCTTACAGCTTGTGTTTTCACCTTGTTTATGGTACCGATGACGGTGGCAGGAAATGCTTTGATTTTGGTGGCAATTTGGAAGAACCCATCTCTCAGGACTCCATCTTATGTTCTTCTTGCTGGTTTGTCCTTCACTGACTTTTGCAGTGGGTTGCTAAGTCAACCAGTCTATGTTGTGTACAAATTAGCGGAATTAGCAGGGGAGAGAACACTAATCTGCATTGCTGGTGTTATCACACAAACCGTTGGATACTTTTTTTCCTCCCTAACAGTCATCGTCATGACAATAATAGCTGTGGAAAGATGGCTGCACATGAGTCGAAGGTCTCTTCTTACAGTGCGTCGAGTCGTTAAACTTTATGCTGCGTCTGCAGTTCTCCTAATTGTACTTGATGCTGTCCACATGTACGGTTGGTATTATACGAACAGAAACTTCAAAGCAGTGATAGTTATCTTCGTGTTATGCACAACACTTTGTTTTGTTCTTACCGCATTCGCGTATTACAAAGTTTATCGAATCATACGCCACCAAAAAAATCAAATACAAAATAATGAAAACGTCATTGACATCGAGAAATACAAAAAATCTGTAATCACAATTTTGTATATTCTTGCTTTATTTTTACTGAGTTACGTTCCCTACGTGTGCTGCCTTTTAGTAGTCAACATTTTGGACATTTTTGGGACTAAATCATCCTCAGCGGCCTTCAATGTTTGCGGTGCTATAGTGTTTTTCTCCTCGTTTGTGAATCCCTTGCTCTATTATTGGCGGATAAAGGATATCAGACATAGTGTAGCAAGCATTGCAAGCAACTTACGTTGTAAAAAAGACGAGACGAATCGTAATCATTCGAAATTGTAGCACTTGTCATACACTTTCAAAATAGCCGTTGAAGACCAATAAGCATCTTATTCCTTTTCAAAATATCAATACAACATGAGTCACACAAGATGACAAGATGACATGCAGTCAAGAGAATTCAGATATTTACAAGGGAAAATGAGGTCATGTTCTCTTGATATTTAGGAATTGCATGTAGAAAACCAAGTTTTCTACTTAAAAAAAGGAATATGAGATGAGGAAGTCAGGGTTTGGATGGGCGTGATGGGTAAAACAATTATCCTTTTTTAAATTTGTTTTAAACCTGTTTGTAATTTTATTCCAGTGCAAGACAAATAAAGATCTTCGGATTAGTGGTGAAATTAGTCCTCTCGTTTAATTTTTGCTATTTAATTTTATTTAGCCAATCCCACACTACATTGCAAATATCCCAACAGATTGATATGTATATTCCATAGAGTTTTCTAATTTCCGTCATGAACAAAGCTCAAAACATCAATGTCAGGATCGCACACTGAGAGACCTTTATATGAAAATTTTCATACCATGGAGTTTTTAATTAAACTAACAGCAAATTTATGAAAAGTTCAATGTATTTCCGTACCTATTTGTCCAAAGGTAAGGAAACAAAAAATATCAAATATCATGATTATTTTAAAAGGAAACAGGGAGGAATCATTTAACATCTTCAACAACGTGACGCTTGTACTGAGAAAAATAACCCGACAAGCAGTTTTAGATAATACTTATAAGAAAATACGCGCTCTGATTGGCTAAAAATCATATTGCTATTTAACAAATAAGTTTCATGCTGCCGTGCGTATGTTCAATAAAACATCACAGATGGCGTGAAATGTGATAAAAAGGTGGCACAGTACAAGCGTTTGACGTTTCACTTTTCTCATTCTCTGACCAATAAACCAGAAGTCTTAACAACCATTGTGAGAGGCGCGGTGGCCTCATGGTCAATACGTTCGACTCCGGAGGTTCGAGCCCTGGCCGAAGACATTGTGTTGTGTTCTTACGATAAATTAACTCTCATAGTGTCCCTTTCTAGCCAGGGTTATAAATGGTTACCGGCGACTAGGGGTAACCGATGGACTAGATCCCATCCCGGGGGGGGGGGGGGAAATAGAAATTCTCCTAGTCGTTTCATGCTAGAGAATCCGAGATCAGCAATCCGGGTTAAGCTCCGGCCTGATGGGACACTCGACTCGTCAGTTAGACTTTGCTTTAACAACCATTTACTTAACTGAGTTATTTGAACTAACGATTCCATTCTGGCTGTTACGTAACGCGTTGTCCCGGAGATATCAAACGATACATGCCCTTGCAAAACAGGGGAATGGGAAAAAAGTTCACAAATTAATGATCGACCAACCCCTAATTTGCATAATCTCATAATCTAATTTGAAACCAGGGAGAATCTATGATTCTCGATTCTCCATGGGTACGTTGGGGAAATTTTGCTCCCGCGATACTTGTTTCGTGGTTCGGTCATACATCGCACGGGATCTTCACAGGATCGCACTGGATGATAGGCGATGATAGACCCCATTAACAACCGCTGTTTCGGGAAGTGCGCCCGCGCTTACCTCTTCTCAGGGAGGGGCGCGGACCCGAGAGGGCGTTAAACAGGAGAAATCATGAGAAATAACACCAAAGGTAAACTCTTCCTAGCTTCTGAGTCATTAGGCCAGCAGGGAATACCTCCTGGTAATAAGCTAATGTAGCTGTGCCGCTGAATGGGGTTGCAATTTCAAGAGTTTATCGACTATAATAAGTTGCATTTTCAATAGCGTTACTCAAGAGAAAATGAGGTCTCTTGCGTTACTCGAATGGGGTGGCCCACTTTCGGAATTTTGGATGTAAGAAAATTCTGGCAATTTGGGATTTAAAAATGGGAAGATTTGCAGTGAAGATGCTGTTACCGTTTTATATCCAACAACGAAATGCTTCGACTGAGTTTCTTTATAAGGTAGATGTATAAACAGAAAGTGACTAAGTTGGGTCGTGAAAAATTTTAAAATTACATTTGTCGTGACTCAGATGGGGACCTATACATAATTGGCCATAGAATAGGCTATAAAAGGGGTATACGTGTATAAATATAGTTGTCTTAGATATCTCATTTCTTATCTATCGTACCCAGCAAAACCCCCCTCCCACTCACCCCCGGGATCCCATGAAAAGACGAAAGACGGCGACAAGACGGAAGTTGTTTCACGAACGATGTAGACCCCAGTTCCCAGGTCACCCCGCAAGAGGAACTCGAAACTGCTGAAAACTGCAAAATGAAAGTTCGGAAGCTCTGAACTGTTTCTGTTCTATCGAGTCATGGAGACTTTGCAGGTCTCTGATATATTCCGTAGTTGTCAGTTTGTGGTCGATTTTGCTGCTTCCTCGCTGCTGTCATTCAAGAGGAAGAAAGAAATCCGACGAGATATTGTTGGCAATGGAGGCATATTGTCATACATTTTGACCAAACAGGTAAGCAGACGGATCACTTCAGTAGCTGCTTATTATAAGATTGATGTTGAAATTTAGGATACCATATGTCCTACCAAAATTCTTACGGATTTTCTGCTCCTATCTGATAACCCGCTTTTACAGAATCAATCTTTTCATCTGCTGGTTACTGGACTTTTTAAATAAGTAGTGTTTTTATACTGTAAGCTTAATGTAAGCTTAAATATATTTTCCGCATACAAGAAGTCGTGGGTGTGGCAGATGGTGGAAAGTTTGTATTTAAGATTAAGCCCCTGCAAACTAATTCTGGCCGATGGTTTTTATCATCTGTTGATTTATTCAGCTTGACAATGTGTGTGCTGACCATTGTCACTGAAAAGGAGTTTGATGATGTCAATCGCTCTGGGAGAAATGAATGGAAAACTGGTTTACATCTACCTAAAAGTTTAATAGTTCATAATAAGAGATCTGATCACCTCAGGAAAAGTGTAAATGCAGCGGTGGATCTAGGGGAGACCCCCTGCAGTATCTGTTCCTCCGCACGCAGTGCGAGCCTACATTGTATCAAGTGATGTCACATTAAACAGTTCTATCCAACATGACATGTGTTCACTGACGATCTTCCCCCCCCCCCCCCTCCCCTCTTCATTTTGGGTAAAAAAAAGTGGCAGAAGGGAGATAGCTGGCAGGGCAAGCAAAAAAAACTGTTAGACTAGTACAATTCAGAAAGAGGGGGCAAAAAGATCTTGGAGGGAATGCAAATTTGCCCCATACCCCACAACAACACTAAACATCCGTCTTTTGAGTGAGTTGGTTTTGTAACCTTTGGAGTGTGCTGACCATTACTGTGGAATTGAGTAGCCCCCTTCAGCACCACCTAAATCCACTGTAACTATTAAGATGATTTCTGCAAAAAATTGGAGCAATAATGTATGCAGATTGGCAAAAATTAAATACCAAAAAACTTCATAGCTTGATAATATTTTGAATAATGGTATGAAGGACATATTGAGACTTAAGCTCTCAAGCTGACCCAACAAGAGAAAATTGATCTTGATGTTTGCAATATTTTAATAAAAATGGACATTTCAAGTTACCTGAAACACAATAACACAGGCTTTAAACTTTCTTACAAGGTTTGGCATTAACTTTCTTGAGAATACTTGGGGATTTATTTGCGGGATCACCTAGAGAAATGAATCCCAGTGAGATGTTTTAAATAGTATTTGAAACATTACTGTGCTGTGAGCAGATTTTTGGTAAATAATTTTTGGCACATATTGCTCAAACTTTGAGCAGAATCCATTTTAAATGGGTTATTCCAGAAAAAATCCGCATCCCCCTGACGGATGGGGTCGCTTTTTAACCCCCCCTCTCACCTGGATTTCCTGAAGTACAAGACCCCCCCTCCTGTCTGGATTTCCAAGACAAAACACCCCCCCCTCCCGCCTGGATTTCCGGGAAAAAATACGAGGCTTAAATTTAATTTACTTTTAATAGAAAATACGTACAATCACGTCTAGAAAATGCTTCAGCTTTGGCTAAATTATATTGCGGCTAAATTATATCGCGTGGAACTAAGAAAAGAACGGAGCAAAAAATGCGAAAAAGCGAACGAGTGTTTACTTTTGTTAGCTCCTAAAAATCAATTGCCCTTTTTCTTTCTTTGCGCTAAATATGGTCCTAAAGCAAATACAATTGGTATAGAATATGATATAAAAGTTCAACAGTTGTTCCTTTTCAAGACATAAGGGCAGTCTCTTCCTAAAGATCGAGAACTTCTAAATGAAAACCTTTCAAAGAACGAAAGTTTATACACGTTTATCGTTCAAATTCTTTTACAACTTAAAGACTGGACAACTTGATTCACATATCCTACCTTCAAGAGCCCGTAGTCCTAAAAAAATACACAGTGCGAAGGCGTGAAAGGAAATCAGTTGTTTTTTTCTTTTCTTTATCATAATTTACACCAAACAAACAAGATTTCAATGGGGCTATAAACGTGAAATTACACAACAGTAGCGTGCTGGGTCTGGGTACGAGTAGAAATGTGTCAGGCGTTTCAAACTCTTCGTTGCAACATAACAACGTTGCTCGTTCTTTGGTATCTTGATGTTCGCGTTTTCGGCTATAAAAGGACCTGCAAAGGAACTTAGATTATCATTTTTGTCAGGTGAGAAATATCTGAACAAAATATTTGTACTATTTTCAGGATCTAAGAGCGATGAACTGTCACTGAACTAAACGTTCGAATCGCGTGAATTATCGGTCAAAATGACCCCTGCAGAAGACTTTTTCAAGTTCAACCCCCCTTCCCGCCTGGATTTCCAGAATCCCATCCGTCGGGGGGGGGGGGGGGGGTGCGGATTTTTTCTGGAACAACCCAATATGATTTCTGCATTACTTTGTTTTATCCCTAAGACAAGCTTCCTGGTCACTGGTAATGCTGAAAAGACTTTGTCCTCCTATAACGGAAGAACTGCTGTTGAGAATGGAATTCCTGTGGTCTCGTTCGATTTCATTGCTGAGTGCATCAAGTCTTGCAAGCTTCTTGATCCACAAACTTTTCTTTTGGCTGAAACACTTGAGTCACAGAGCTTTGGTTCTGGAAAAATAGTTGGTAAGCTGTAAAGCTGTGCAAAAAAATGTGAATAATTGTTTTGATGTTAATACACTGACCCGTAGTTACGAAAACAAGGAATGGCCTAAAATGACCTAGCCTGCAAAACGCAGACATATTTCTGGCTGTCGGTTGTCTCTGCCAAAAATAACGTCTGCGAACTCGAGCCACGAGAACGATTTCCGTGACGTGAGCTCTTGAAAACCAATCACATTTCACCTTGCATATCTGAAGAGGTAACACACAAAAATCGTGCATGGAGCTCTCGCAAACGCGTGTTAAAAAATTGCAGAGGATGAGTTCAGGAAAGTGAGCGAAGTTTTCGGGTTTGATAGCCTCAATAAGCATCAAGAGGAAGCCTTGCGATTTGCTTTTGAATCAAAGAGCGATGTTTCTGTAAATCTTTCGGCTGGATTAGGAAAGTCTGTTGTATTTTGGGGTTTCCCCATTGTGTATTCTTGTGTGGATCCAACTTGTGAGAAGAACATTGTACTCATTTTTTCGCCGCTGATTAACCTGATGAAGGACCAAGTCAGCCGCTTAAATTCACATGGAATAAGCGCAATATCGCACTCAGTGATGTCAGCTCCATGTTAGAGATCATGAGAACTGCATAACCGTTGCTGATAAACATGATGAAAGATTATCCCGTAAGGTCACCACCAGGCTAATAAACAAAAGATTACAGTTACCGTAATAGATCCGACCGATTCAATAGTTGCAACATAAATGAGCAAATAAACTTAAAAATAAATGAAAATTGCTACAGAGCTAGCAAACGCAACAGCATAAAGATTCTACTTATAGGCTCCTCTGAGAAAATAAATTATTCCATTGGGCAGATTGAAGGCTGTAATTCACTAAGAGGCTAACGTCTACGGGCCTGCATGTTACTTAATATACAAATGTAGCATAATAGAGAATCAACCAATTTGCTGAGAGAAATATAGTTGTAGTTCAATTTTAACCTTTGGTACAATTTTGTCTGAACCAGTACAAAATTTTTTGAACTGGTTCGATTTTTTTTTTTCTTTTGCGTCAAACAAAAAAAAAATTTTTTGGCACCTTCGATCTCCTTTGGTTTTCCTTTGGATTCATGTCCTGATGCCTTACCACTGAGCCATGAAGACCTGGATGCAAGTTCCCCTATTTTTTTAATTAGATATACACAATAGTGGTAATACATTTCCTTAAATTATTCAAATCAGACATATACACAGTAGTGGTAATACATTTACTTAAATTATTCAAATTATTGTACACTTGTTAGCACACTTGTTAGCACTGACCTAAACTCCATATAAAATAATACACCAAATATTCAATGAACTACTTGCAAAAGAGAATAATATACCACCCACTATTACACTACAGTACATATACATGTATCTCTCCCCTAACTATATACAAATTAATCTTACTGTAATATCAAATTAACCTGGCTTACAACAAATTGACCTATATTGAAAAAAAATGACCTAGGTTGAAACAAATTGGATTAGGTAGAAATCAAATTGACCAAGGTTGAAACAAATTGACCTAGGTTGAAACATTTGCTACCAGTTCAAAAAATCTTGTACTGGTTCAAAAAATTTTAAACCAATTCAAAAATTTTGTACTAGTTCAGAAATTTTGTACTGGTTCAAAAAAAAATTGTACCAAAGATAAAATTGAACTACAGCATAATAAACAGAGAACCACCTTTCATACGAAAGGTAAATCTCTCTAAGACATCGTTGTTAGAGGTCTTAGAGCTAAACTCAGGTCACCGATTTGTCACATCACACGCGAAAGTGTCGTGTTTTAAGCTTGTCTACACATTACTAACCGTAAACGGACAGATTGACTTCGGTTGAACGCAGAATCAGTGAGTGAATTGCCACTGTACTTTTTCTAAACACCTTAATCTTTTCTTCACTGGAAAATTTTGCCTTGCAAGGAAAACAAACCTTGGAAGTTAAGATCTTCTTCGGTGTTTCAGTGGCGCTCATGGCTCTTTGCAAACAAAATTAATTCGTGATTCTAAAATTATCACCGATTCCCGCGGAGTCGCGCGTGTATACGAGTATCATATTCTATTGGTGAACTTTAATGGTCAAAAACAAAACAAAAGTTTTCATGTCGCGGAAATCAATCTCTGACTCGAGTTCGCAGACGTTATTTTTGGCTGAACCAGTGACAGCCGGAAATACATGTATGTCTGCGTTCGCAGGCTAAAAATGACCTAAAATGATCCAAAATGACCTAAAAGTGATTTAACCCTTTAATGCCCAATAGTGACTTATAGATTTTACTCTGTCTAACGCCAGACGATTTTACTCGTCAAAGGGAGGCCCCTTGGGCACTAAAGGGTTAAAAAACTATCTCCTTTAACTCTTTAATGCCCAATAGTGACTTATAGATTTTACTCTGTCTAACGCCAGACGATTTTACTCGTCAAAGGGAGGCCCCTTGGGCACTAAAGGGTTAAAAAACTATCTCCTTTAACCCTTTAATGCCCAATAGTGACTTATAGATTTTACTCTGTCTAACGCCAGACGATTTTACTCGTCAAAGGGAGGCCCCTTGGGCACTAAAGGGTTAAAAAACTATCTCCTTTAACCCTTTAATGCCCAATAGTGACTTATAGATTTTACTCTGTCTAACGCCAGACGATTTTACTCGTCAAAGGGAGGCCCCTTGGGCACTAAAGGGTTAAAAAACTATCTCCTTTAACCCTTTAATGCCCAATAGTGACTTATAGATTTTACTCTGTCTAACGCCAGACGATTTTACTCGTCAAAGGGAGGCCCCTTGGGCACTAAAGGGTTAAAAAACTATCTCCTTTAACCCTTTAATGCCCAATAGTGACTTATAGATTTTACTCTGTCTAACGCCAGACGATTTTACTCGTCAAAGGGAGGCCCCTTGGGCACTAAAGGGTTAAAAAACTATCTCCTTTAACCCTTTAATGCCCAATAGTGACTTATAGATTTTACTCTGTCTAACGCCAGACGATTTTACTCGTCAAAGGGAGGCCCCTTGGGCACTAAAGGGTTAAAAAACTATCTCCTTTAACCCTTTAATGCCCAATAGTGACTTATAGATTTTACTCTGTCTAACGCCAGACGATTTTACTCGTCAAAGGGAGGCCCCTTGGGCACTAAAGGGTTAAAAAACTATCTCCTTTAACCCTTTAATGCCCAATAGTGACTTATAGATTTTACTCTGTCTAACGCCAGACGATTTTACTCGTCAAAGGGAGGCCCCTTGGGCACTAAAGGGTTAAAAAACTATCTCCTTTAACCCTTTAATGCCCAATAGTGACTTATAGATTTTACTCTGTCTAACGCCAGACGATTTTACTCGTCAAAGGGAGGCCCCTTGGGCACTAAAGGGTTAAAAAACTATCTCCTTTAACCCTTTAATGCCCAATAGTGACTTATAGATTTTACTCTGTCTAACGCCAGACGATTTTACTCGTCAAAGGGAGGCCCCTTGGGCACTAAAGGGTTAAAAAACTATCTCCTTTAACCCTTTAATGCCCAATAGTGACTTATAGATTTTACTCTGTCTAACGCCAGACGATTTTACTCGTCAAAGGGAGGCCCCTTGGGCACTAAAGGGTTAAATTACACTTGACTGATTTCTAAAATAACCTTAAATGACATTTAAACTTAACTGGAATTAAAATGGTACTTCCCAGCGACCTCTAACAAATATCCTGAATATGCCGCAGATGCTGCCAAAGTTTGCTCCAACCATTTCTATTTTGTTATTCTTTATAGAACACTGAAAGTCGTTTTATCTTGGTTTCACGTAGGAGTACACTTTTGATCACTTTAGACTACAGTATTCCTGGCAACTACTATCATTTGTAGTTTTTTCAGTTTTTTAGCTTGTTCTGCTGTCTGCTCTGTTCTTTTTTCACTCTCTTTTAACCTGCCGAGGTCATTTTTTCGTCTGAATCACCAAAGAAAAGTTCAACAAAGATGTCCCGATCCAATTTTTAGCTCTCAAGCAATAATTCTGAATAATTTTTTTGACCAAAACGTCGCTTCGTGGTATGTTCATGTTTAATGGTGTCTATGGGCGACCACACCTCCTGAGTTTACTTGTCGAGCAATTGAACACTGTCCTTCCCCAGTTATTCCTGTTGGGTTTCGGTTCACCCACAACAGCGTTTTTTACCTCCCTCCCACCCTTAGCTCCGTCTGGAACCTTTGTTTCTGGGTTTAGATTTTTGCCTACGTTTAATATATACAGTATTTAGCACAACCAGAATGTTTTTGCATGCAAATCATTATTGTATTCTTCTTCAACCTTATGTAGCTCTAAGATTAATCTGTACATTACAGTATTTTACCAGACTAGGTCTCATTCCTCCATTGGATTTTAAGGATGTAGATCCTGTGTGTTACTTCCCAATAAAAAGAGTGGCAGGGAAGTGCAACCCCTGGCTGCACTTTACCCCACAGTAAGGCTTAGCCCTTGGAGACAGGTCCAGAAAAATATCCACTCCAGGGTGTGGACCCCCGGTCACACCTGATCTGTACTCCACCCAGGATGGGCCACCCCTCCTGGTTCCCCTTAGTCCCCAGTGACTGGGGGATATGGGCCTCAGCCCCGGAGACTGATCAGGACCCCTGTCCAGGGTGACTACCCCCGGTATCACTCAATCACATCTCCCCCCAGGAGGGCCTCTCTCCTGGTCCCCTTACCCCTAGAGTTAAGCGCTTCCCTGCCACCAGAAGTTGCCCATTACCTGTTGTGTACTTTCTGCATACCCCCCACTTAGAGCCTCAATGCAAAAACACTGCCAATTGGAAGAGTTTATTAATTGGTGTCTATGGGCGACCACACCTCCTGTGTTTACTTGTCGAGCAATTGAACAAGGTAACTAAAAAAACAATTCTAATCACTTCTGGTTTTGTTCAGTTTTCCTGAAGTTTGAACATGATGAAGCTGGATTGTTAAGGAATAGATCTTTCTTCTGCCAATGTGTATGTATGTAGCTATCAACATGAAAGTGATATATCGCTTTCTTGAGGAGATTTTGTGCAACACATGGGTAAGCGTGGCTTTGTTATCAGAGATTTTTGTTTACCCAGAAGAACAACAATACTACCGCAAAAGGTCATTTTCTTGACCTTTCAAACAAACATAAATTTATATTAATGTATTTTGACAAGCATTGGTTTATGAAAATGAGTAGATCAAATGTCATGTTAGCTCATTTTTCCATCAGTAAAGGTTATTTTCGATTGTGTTAGTGTCATTTTAGATCATTTTAGATTTATTTTTGATTTATTTGAGATCATTTTAGGTCATTTTAGATCATTTCAGATCATTTTAGGTCATTTTAGGTCATTTTAGGTCATTCCTTGTTTTAGTAACTACGTACACTGACCCCATCAATTCCTTTTTTATATCAACAGATAAGAGGCAAAGTTGTAAAAAGGCAACCAAAGTAATAAAGAAACTGCAGCTGCCTAATCTCAATAAAACAAGGTGGGATGCCAAAAATTCCATGGCACAAAACAATTATTGAGTGTAACTAATGTGTGAGCCTGCAAGCCAGAGCTGGAGCCACAAGCCTATTTTGCGAGCCACTGCGGTTTTTTGTGTTTTTTTTTCTTTTTTTTTTCTCATTATTAAAATGCTACACTTGGCTGCAGAAACAAAAGTTTTTGATTTTCTTTCGTGCATAAAATTCCGCACAAGTAGTTTTTCAGTCTGTATCAAAGTTAATTTCATTGAGAAAATTTAAGGTCAATTCGTGGTTTCAGATATAAATGAAATTTGAGTTTCCCTCGCAAATTTTCGTATCAAAATATACCTGTAGATATTCGCAGGGAACTTCAAGTGAGGTGAAGTTTAGGTATTTATCAAGATGATAGATATATCGAGAACATTAACCCATTGATGCCTGTGCCACCCGTAACCGCCCATGACGAACCTTGGCCTTTCTTACACTTCTGACATCATCATTTAAATTGAGCAAAAGTGGCATCATCTATACTCAACTTCTGCAGGAGGAAAAGATCTTTTCAATGATGCCTAGATCAGAGTGATCAGCTTAATGGAGCCTGAGATATGCACAAAAATGCTCAAAAAGATGAGTGAAAATCTCAGAGCAAAATTTACTGCCACTACACCTAACTGCTCCACGGTAAAAATTGGCCGCCTCTATGACTCTTTCTTAGAAGTGTTTTAACTGCAAGCAAGCCCAGTAAAAGGTCAATCCCTGCAGCGAAAAGAAAAGAAAAGGAGAAAAAAGGAAAGCCGGGAAAAAAATAAAACAAGACTCTCAAAATTTTGATTTCTGCGCAGGCATGGGCCTAAAGTTCGTAAAACGTGATTTTTAGTGGCAAGAAGGGCTAGCTGTTGTGCTACAAATGCATTTTCGACCAGATTAATGCTAATTTGGCCGAGATCCAGCCTCAAAACCACCAAAATGTCCCAAAAAATGCATATTTGGCAAAAAGTTCCAGGAGTCAATGGGTTAAACAAGCACCGCAAGGGAAAGATTCGTAATTTACATTTTTTGTCCCCCAGGACTCCCAGTTGTCTATTGTTTTGTCCCTTGGGAAACCAGGCTCTTATTTTTTTTAAACAGTTCCCCTATAAACTTGAATGACTGGACGACTGCTTATTTCAAGCAATCTTAAAAGTTTGGGGATAAAACACATCTGTCCAGCCTGGTGAAAGTCAGCATAATTTACTTGGCTGAAAAAAAATCACGGTCTCCCCTCAAACTAATGAAGATTAGTAAAAGCACACTCACAACTCACTTGTACTCAACAAGATGTTGTTCAATTTCTCCTTCAGTGTTATAATGCGTCCTATTTTCAGCTTATTTTCTGTGCTCCCTCTTTAAAACCATTCCACTATCACTCGTGTCTCCGATTACAGTGTTTACGAATCTCGTAATCCAAGCTGTCAACTTATGAAATGTCATGCTGTCACAACACTCGATTTAACTCGCTTGCAGCTACAGTACCAAAATCTGATAATTCAAAAGCTTGCTTAATTCATAGAACTGAAAAAAAGATAGGAAGCTCTCCGTGACCTGACTTGCCATGCTACAGTGCATCGACACATGAAGACCGCGGATGTTTGCAATTGTGCCAATGCAAAGATTCCTGAAATTTCAGTCGGTTTCTTCCGAACAGCATATTTGGGATACCGTCTGGAGTTGGTCCAGTTATTTCAGTCAACCAAAATTTGCTGACTGTTTCATTTTTGACAAACCAGTTCATCATTGCCGTACTTCTCCTCACTTATGTTTAACAGGAATTCAGAAAAGGAATAAAACCTGGTAACAGTCCGATTAGAACTTGTAGTTAGCCAGATTTCGGTCATTTCCTCCGGTGGTCGACAAGCCCGCATTTATAAATACCATATTAAGGCATTATGCCCATTTTTGGATTTTTTGGCGGGAATCTTTTGGGGCTCGCAGCTCGAGGCTCGCAGGCTCGCAAAATAGCCTCCCCCACAATTATTGAAAGAGTTTTTTTGTGATATCCAGAACAATCAAGGCCGATTTGGGGGTTACCAACCTCAACCTTTGGCTTTGGCTGATAATCCTTACCCAGAGTCTTTGATTGTTGTGTACATCACAAAAGCCCAAACTAAATAATTGTTTTTATTATTAGACATTTAATGGAAAAAATGGAAATCATGTTTTTTCTTCTTCCCCGACAGCAAGCCATGCAAAGCGCTCAAAGTTGAGATGATTACTGTACCCTTAGAAATCATGTACCTCGGTCATACATGACATGGTTATCCACAACCTTGAGCGTCCTTGACATTATGGACTCTATAATCTGTAACTAGATAGTCATAGGCGCTGATTTCAAAAACTCACTGTATGCTTTAGACCAATTAGAAAAGAGAGAGTTCAATGCATACAACAATGGTTATCATTATATGCCACTACACCAGTCTATAAATGGTTGGCTTTATGTCAGTGAAGCAAATGTAAACTCTCAGTGCTGAGGTTATTTTTAGTGACAGCATTCTTTAAGTTACTTTATGTGAAACTTATAGTGTTTATGGAAACAAAATTACCTTAACATGGTGTTGAAGGATTCATTCAATGCTTGGCCCTATTGTTTCTTTCTTTCACAGGGTTTGGCTTTACAAGGCCTCAGATGGTCCAGAATTTGATGAACAAAGATGTGAAATTAGTAAAGACGTTCTTTTACATGTAAATAACAGTCAATGATAATAAACAATAATCAATGGACAAGGTTTGAGCAGTTATACCAAAGTGAAAATTTCTGTTATCTGCCAAGTCAAAGCAGAATGCTCTCTTTATTCACTTATCAGAACGTTCTCTTATAATTTGTAAATGCCCAGATACAGTGCAAACAGCAATGAGCATCAGTTTGCAGTAGTCAAGTTAAAATGTCACAGGTTAATTGTTATTTATTTAACCTCCTTATAATTGGGCTATAAACACTGTAGGTATGTACGTTTTTAATCTGTTTTGGTCATAAATTGGGTGTTAATTTTGGTCATTTCAGTCTCAAATATGTTATGGTTTTGTGCTCATTTCTTGAATTCAGTTTTTTTAGAAGAAGCTACTTTTCATCACTACCCATAAGACCATAAAATAGTCCTTCACAATGTCTTTAATGTCGGTCTGAACTATGTAACGTATACTATGAGACAGGTCTGAAACAGAGAATTGATTGAAGTGTCAGGTCTTTAAAATAGAGTATCAAAGCAGGGGCAGATCTAGGGGGAGGGTGGGGGTGCACCCCCCCCCCCCACCCCCCATCCCTGAGATGAAGCCTTCTTCTTCATATTCGCTTTTAAAATTTGTTTACCTCACTGGTCAGAGACATCATTCCTTAGAGGTGCACCCCTCCTGAGAAAAATCCTGGATAGTGATGTCATTCCTTAGAGGTGCACCCCCTCCTAACAAAAATCCTGGATCCGCCCCTGCAAAGTTTTGGTCAGGTCATAAATTAAGGATAGGGAAAATCACAGTTGGTCTTAACAAGAAGTGGGCCCCACGACCCCCACTTGATTTTTCTGCAAGTTTCCCTGGGATGTTAACATCACAACTACATCAGAAACTCAGTAATTTAGATCATATCATTTTCTTACAGGGTTTCGATTCTACTGTCAATACAATCTTGTTTTATGCACTGGAGTTACATGTTATTCCTCCAAATGTTCCCTGTACTGGCTCAAGATATCGGGTATTTACACATCATGGGGACCTTGGTGGACTCTCGGTATGCAGTAAATAGGTTAAATATATTTGACAGAGGCAACATACATGTAAATCCAAGCAATAAACTTTAGTCTTTTGACAGTCTCTTTTTTTAAAGATCTTATTCATTATTTTTCCTACCCTGCATTGCATGAGTTAATTAAGGAATTAATTGCATGAGGTCTTTTTTCTAAGAGCAAAGGCATCATTGATGTTCAGTTTAAAAATTAAAACAAAATATCTACAGATTGAACCTCTGACTGACATCAAAGGCAGTGCAATTGAAGCCCCCAAAACATGCTGACTTGGCCTCAGAATGCCAGAAATCCCATTTCCTAGCATTTTCCAGGGGAGGATGCCTCTGGACTCCCCTACACTGGGGACTTCCTATGGCGGTCCTTATCTCAAACCCCCATTTCTAAAATCCTGTATCCACGCCAGATAAAGGTCCTTATTAAGTATAAGTATAAATCTACTAGTGTTCTATCATGAATGCTGTTCTCTGATTGGCTCTGCTGCTCACTGTCTATTCTATGATAGATAGTGAGTAGCGTAGCAGTGTGCCCTTGTTAGCAAAATAAAGGCCACTTTTTTGGCGCTTTTGAAGTGTCTGTAAACAGGATTCAGATAAAGCTTTGAATGACTAGTAGATTTATACTAAGACAATTAGATTATTCACTCTCGATTTCTATGCGTGATAGTTGACTCGGGCTGCACCCTTGTCAACTATCACGCGACAGAAATCAAGAGCGAATAATTTAATTGTTTAATAGATTATGAGTACACTGTATTATTATCATCTAATCAAATATTTTCTTGTGGAATAAAATGAATAAAATACATTAACACATGTGGATATTTTCAAGCCTTATAAATCAATAGTCTGCTTAAGATTCTATTTTTTATTCTACATGTATAATTATGTAATAGTAATTGGACTAAGTGGAGTACAATTCAGGGAGTAATCGCACATGTAATTTCAAAATCAGACGAGTGTGAAGCCAATTTGAAATTACGATCATGATTACCCCCTGGAGTGTACGACATGAGATATTCGGCAATTACTAATTAATCGTATCTATAACAAATTTCGGAATTTAAACGAAAACATCTGTAGAGCTTTTCCTAAGTTTTGAAAACTGTAAAAAAACATTGTGAAGGAAGCCATTAAAGTGCATGTAGATGACATGAAAATCACGTGGTTATCCAATTACAGGTATCTAATTATGAAAAAGTTCAAAATTGGAAACCAGTAACTGGACACCCACGTGATCCCGCCCCGACAACATGCAAATAGGCACGTGGAGAACCAATCACGATCAAGGATTTTGTTACAGATACATGTACAATTAATTAAGTAATACTACTTCCCACCACCCAGGTGTATAAATAGGTACTGACAAATTTAATGCTGGGGATAACCCTGCAATGAACTACCATCCCAGCCAGGGGAGGAGTAGTATACTCCTAGTCACTTCATGCCACAGAAACCAGAGTTGTGTCAGCACCAGGCTGATGGCCTGCCACTTGGCTTGTAATTGTACACCTTCCCTTTACGTACGTAGCACAGTCACTTACATATTTTACTCGTTATTTTAACGCAATGGTGTGTTGATTTTTCATAGCATAGTAATGAAGGAACCAAGGAATGCAGATACTTCGAAACTGCCACAGAGGCACTAGGAGCTTATGTCGCTCTGTATGATCGGCAGACCCAGCCACCATATGGCATGACAAGGGCAGAGACTACTCTGTCACATAAGATTGGTTCTGATAAGATGAAGCAGGTGGGACAGTTCACATGTGCGCTCCTGTGTGATAGATGCAACCCTTGTCTATTATTCTGACTTTCAGTACATTTGTACATGTATGAAGGAATGCAACAGGTTTCTGCAATTAATGACCACCTCTACTTTAGTTGAGACATTTTACATGACAACATTACTTGCTACGTACATGTACACACGCAACCATTTCACATTGCTGGCATATAGACCCTGTTCAAAAGTGGCTGTCAATTGTAAATTCTTATAAGTACTGACAACCTCATTTTAAGGATGGTGCCTACTAAATACAAAGGTTTTTGCACCAGGTAAGGACCATGCGGAAAAAGTGGATCTTTACAAGGGCTATTGGAATCCACAAAGAAAAATAGGGTTAGCCACGCATATTTTCGAGATAAATAACCGTGAATCTCAACAAAAATGCTGACATCAGCATGTTCCTGTTTTAAGTAAAGGTTCATTAAAATTGATTTGGTCACAGTAGGAAAATTTTGCTTTAATTTTAGTCATGTGCTTGGTGGCGTAGTTGATTGCATCAATAATGTCATCTCCAGCGTACGCACTTAAGCCATGGCTTGCGTGATGCGCAGAACGTGTGCACACTAACAAAAGTAGGCACTGTCCTTAAGTTGACAATTCAAAAGAATCTTTAATTTCAAACAAGGTCAGTGAGGCTAATTTAAATGGATATAGAATAAATTATTTTTAATTGGCGACAATAATGCAAGGCAGCATTAGTTAGAAAGTTAAAAAAGAAAATTTTAAGTTATATATGCTGAGGCTGCTCCATTTTCTGAGTCAACAAAGTTTACATTTTACAGCTCCTTTTGATTGCAACTTTCTGCTTAAGTTCCAACATCCAAGAAGTACCGTAAACACTGACGTATAAGCCGCACTTTTTTGCTCAACATTTTCGTATCAAATCAGGGATGTGGCTTATCTACGAGAACATCTGGACACGATGCTGTAAATTTGCATAAACGAACACTTTTCAGCAAAAATTTTACAGTCTGTATAGACCTGTGTAAGCAAAATAATAATTGCCCAAACTAAATAGCAGTAAATGTTTTTAAAAAGTGTCAAAGATTCATATTAAGAATTTTGGACATTCAGTGCAAATGTTGCAACAATACATATGGCATTCATCATGGAAAATAGAGTGAAGAAATCATTTTATGTCAATGCAAGTCTAGCTCAGCTAACGTATTACTAATTAAAAAATTGTATTTCTGAAAATGGCAAGTTATCAATACAAGCTAATTACTTATAAATATTCAACCAGTCCTTTTTTTTTCAGATGACAATAAGTGACTACTTTTCTGAGGAAGACTCTCCCATGTCTCCTGAAGTTGCAAACCTTATCGATTTTATTTGGAATGAAGCAACAGGCAGTCTTACTGACATTCTTGCCATCCTGTTGACTCCATTAAACTCGAGGATGTAGAGAAAGCTGAAGCAATATTGCTTTTACTGAGGAAATCATTAGATGCTAAAGAAGGTGCCAGTGCAATTCAGGAACTCTCTGACGAATTCTTTTCAGTCATTCCTCACAAAAACAAAGGAACAGTAATAACTTCGAGGAAACTTATTGCGCAAAAACAAGACTTGTGTCAGGTAAAGCTAAAAACTGCTAAAACTTGTATTTATTGCTTTTACTCTGGTTAAATTGCTTCAAATAATAATTGTCTCAAATCTACTGGTACATGTATACAAATTTCTATAGTCAGACAATACATATAAAAGATTAGGCAATACCTACTAGTGAAAAATTGTACTAAGATCTCATTGGTACTCAGTGGTGGATCTAGGGGAGGAGGGGGGAGGGGCCTGTACACCCCCCCCCCCCCCCAATTGTGGGTTTTGGATAAAGAAAGAAGAAATCACAAAAAAGAGAAGTGTGAGCAGGGTAAGTAAAACAATTCCCCCCCCCCCCCTCCCCTTAGCTCAAGATCTGAATCAGCCACTGGTACTCAATGAATCTTGTGACTTGCATGCTGCAAAATTGCACAATTAAGGACTAGACTCTAGCCCTGCATGGCCCTGAATAGAGACTTGTAGAACAGCTCTCAATGTCTAGATCCTTATAGATATGATTAATATTCACTCTAAGTCTTTGTCATCCGATTTATCATTGCATTATTTTTGGTCATTTAAAATCATAAGCTATACAAAGCTCTCCTTATGTGTTTCCTGCCCACAATGCTAATTCAGTACCATTAGGTTTGGCATTGTCTACAGAGAGCCATGGCTACATAGATCTCTTTGCGTATTGTTTGTCTATGATGCTAACCAATAGAGGGCTTGAAAAAACTTGAATACCAACTTGCCCTTGAGACAAGTAGCTCTCAAAGTTTGCTTGTCCTAGAAAAACTTAGTTTGTTCTTTTAGTCAGAAGATCACCAGCCTGATCCCATCCCCATTGAGCAAGTGAGAATGAAACATTACTCACCCAGAAGGAAAATCTACTTGTTTCAGAACAGTGGGAAGGCATTTTTTTCAAGCCTTGTAATATCCATTAATTACGCAAGGAGATATTCATTCTTTGCAGTAAACTTAAGGCGGGGGTCCACATGAAAGCCGTATTTTGGCTGGGTATCATGTTTTTAATGCAAATATCTCATTTACATTTCAAGCAATCAAGAATCTCTATGCTCATTTCACATATCTATGTTTTGGGTCGTTTTGTAAACTTTTGGGGGATTTTTTAGGTATATTTGGAGATAAATAGTTTTTCTCAAAGGATTAGTAAAATTTTTGGAAATAGGAAATTTTGAAGATTTGGTGTTGTTTTAAAATTAGAGTTTGAAGTTAAAAATTGGTAGATACACTCCAAACAGTTGGCCAACAACCTGGGGTGCCATTGTGCGGTCGGGCAACTGTCTGGGTGGTGTTCCATAACCCTTTTTTTGCCCTTTCAACCTCTCTTTAAACTTACCAAAATTTCACTTAAATTCAGGTGTACCCCCGCCTTAAAGACAAGTATTCTAATCAGTAGGGAGAATTCCTATCATATTTGAGATTGGTGTAACATGTGAAACTTGCCAGGGTACCATAATTTGAATGCACACTAAGTTTATCTTGTACAAGTTTCCTTAAACTGACAACTTTGACATGGATTTTGTTTTAACAAATCTTAGTGGAAGAAAGCACTGTTTCATACTTAATTGTATAACCGTGATTTCCTTTGCTTATGTCTTCTACTAATACATAACATCAAAATTAAGCAAATAATTCTCCAGGGAGTTACAAATTCGGATTTCAGGTTAGGTCAAAATTGGAAAGCTGCATTATTTGCTGCTAAGGGAAAGGCAGCACTTTAATCATGGAAGTGTCAATTCGGCAAGATTTTTCTAAGTGGTATTGCATACACTGTTGTGTTGTAACCAATGGTTTGACCATGGGGAAAATGTAAAACAGACAAGGACTTTCGCTGCACATCAGTGAGCCAGAACTAAGCTTTCTTGTATTCTGTTTTGAAATATTATTTGTTGTCACAGCTCATGAAGGACATGGTTAGTGTTGGTGAGTCTACAAACTGGCTAACAAGGAAGAGTGTGTATGCCAAGTACAGGGCACTCAAGTCTCACATTGAATGTTTGGCACATGACAGCAATGAGTTTGAAAAGATCCAAGAACTTGTGAATGCAAGTGAAACAGGGTAAGTAATTATTTGTCATAGACTGGATGTCATCTTTGAATGATGAAGATTGTAGCTTGTCCTTAAATACATTCCTCTTCCATCGTAAAATGACAACACACACAGCCTGAAACTTGAATTTTTCATGACGCATAATCATACTTATCTAAGAAATCTAGGTAGAAGAATTAGACTATTCTTGACAAACTTTGAGTTTCATCCAGTAAGATAGAGAGCCACCAATAATTACCGACACGAATTTAAACATGAATTCAAGTTGATCTTTGGCATGGTGGTAACACTATAGATGATTTGTGTTCGGTGGTCCAGATTTCAACTCCTCCAATCCTTGTTAATAGCCAACTGGTTAGGGACATTCAGTTGGCATTCTTAAATGAAGTATGTCATGTGTGGTTTCCATTTGTTTCATAACCACGGACCTCAAAATAAGTTTGTACAGTAGCTCTAAGCACATAATCCAATGTAAAGTATAAAAAATTGTTTTAATTTGATTACTTTTTAGTTCAACCTAATATCAAATGTACCACAAGTCGCTTCACTTGGTTGTGTTTCAGCAAGTAAATTACAGGTGACAAAGTTACCAACAGGTCGGAAAAAAATGTCTATTGCAAAAAAGTTTTAAATGGGACAATATTAGAGTAGAAATTTTGTGAATTGACCACTCTTCTGATCAATGGATTTTCTATGTTCTCTCTCTGTCATAGTGATTCTAAGATCAGTGTACTCAATGTTTTCTCCATCCATCGGCCAGTGGAGGGAAGTGCTTTTTCCCATGATATTGGTAATAAAAGACTCCTTTTCCACTCGTCAAAGGTAAGAAGATGTAACTACCCGCCTTGTTTGGAAGGAATTCTGTTAAAACAAAACAAACTGATCATAGAATGGAATAAAACACAACTGTTCAGTTTTAAAGATCCCTAGCCAGTCCTCATATTTTGTTATTGAGCAAGACATTATACCCTCTCAGTGTCTCTATCCTGCGATGAGTATTGTTAAGTGAACCAATTTGATAAAGTGTTAGTTGTAACTTGCTCAGGACTGGGATCCCTTCTTGCAGAGGAGGAGGAGCAATAGTTCTCTAACGTCATGCTTCAGAAACTGGAATAAGCCTCAGCCAAGAACAGTCACATAAATTAGCAGTGAGTTAATATAAACTAATGTGCGCCAAATCTCATTGCAGGTGACAAACTTTGTGGGTATACTTTCAAGGTCAGTAGACATGGCATGCTTTGATAAGTCCTTATTCAATAGCAAAAAGTCATGTTTTTTTCATAAAACAATCATGTTGCTTTGAACAGCCAATTTGAGCACATGTAGTTTCCATTCTGTAAAGTAATATGGTATTGACTGTAGAGGCAGTATAAATATGTAGTTGATTGACTGTCGTTTAACTAAAGCCGTCTATCGGCTGTCTTTCCCGCAACGTGTAGTGAGATTCTTGGTTTGCCAACAGTCGGTACTAGTCGGTTGACAAACGGCCTCAAGACGGCCGTGGAAAAACCGTGACAAAAGTTTTGTTCAAAGTTTAAAATAACTTTGTGTTCGTTTTGAAACATGAACCGTTTCTTTAAACAAGTACATGGTTTAAAATATCATGATGATTTTTCACATTTTGCAGAGGACTTCTCATGCCTAAAATTGTTGTTGACGATTTTGGTGGCCAACGATCTGATGCAGGAATGCTAGGAAGTGGAATATACTTTGCAAGTTCTGCAAGGTAAGGACTGAATGAGAGTTGTACAGCTGGCTATGATATGTGCTGTACGAAGTTGATCCCTTCAAAGTAAAACATGACAAGCAAGACTCAATGATAAAAATCAATAACCAATCATGATTGGCTCTCCGCGAGCATATTTGTCGCGTAATCGGCCCGCGATCACGTGGGTGTCCAATTACAGATGCGCGATTTAAACTTTTTGTAAATGGATACCCACGTGATTTGCACGTCAATTACGTGCGCTTTAATGGCTTCCTTCGCAATGTTTCGTTCAGTTTTCAAGACTTGGGCAAAGCGCTACAGACGTTTTCGCTCAAAAGAAGTTCCCATAAGACATTTTCAGATCGGCTTCGCGCTACGCACTCGTCCGATTTGCAAATTATTCGCGCGATTACTTCCTGAATTGTACTCCACTTGGTCCAATTACTGTTGCTTATTATAAGAACTACCGGTCTTGCAGTATACAACTCGGTTAAGTCGTTTAGTCCATTGGTTACGAACAGACTGGTAATAAGTGAATTGTTTGTCTTAGCACAAGTGCCAAATATTCTGCTCCTGGAAGCAAGGGAACAAGGCTGATGCTTGTAAATGAGGTTGCGTTAGGGAAAGTCAAGGTATGAACAAACATTTTGTACGATTACTACAGTAATACGTTTTAGAAACAGTTGTATTTCTTGACAACGCATTGACATGTTTTTGTTGGTTTTCCATTTTCTCCGCCAGTCAAAGCGCAAACACCTGTACTTTTAATTTATGGTCACGTGGCGTCTTTGATTTCCCCTCCTCAAAGAGTAAATTGTTTTTTGATTGGCTGCACAGTTGCAAAGCCTGCTCAACCAAAGTCAGTAATTCTAATGCTCGATTATGAATTTTGCGAACAAATAACAGCCAATCAGAGACTATGAAACCGGCTAAACGAGATATGAGCCGGGCGTGCGTCAGATGGTGAAACAACAGTCTCACATCTACTCGCACGTGCATGGAAGTTTTAAATAAAAGCCTTGTTTATTCCTACCATCTGTGCTGCAATCCAGTTCTCGAAGCAGGCATCACTCTGAAAACTTTCCTTGACTTACGCTGGGTGTCAAACGGTAAAAAACCAGTGTCGACGTGTGCGGTAGTTTGATTTTGATCAAAATGTAATCGATAGTGTTGACAAGTCGTCATCGAACAAAGTCCCAAATCGACAAAAGTTAAGAATTTTATATCCCCATTTTAACTTTCCTGGGCTTAACGTTTTTATTTTTTTGTTTTCAAGGAGTTCAGGAAGTTTTCCTTGGATTTGACATCACCTCCACCTGGTTATAACAGTTGTCATGGATTGATGAGCACAGACGATGAGCCCTCGGATTTCAAGGTCAGCTGCTAGCTCCCATGCTGACATTTTATAGACTCGAAAAATAACGCTGTTCTTAAATGCAAAGCGAAACATAAATCACCTAACAGTCTTGTTGTTTTATTGAAGAAGAGATGGTATTTCTTTTGATAGCAAATATAATCAATCGTGTTTTTCATCTACTAGGAGGATGAATTTGCCGTCTACAACGGTACCCAACAGAAAATAAGGTAACTGGAAGAAAGTTTAGGGCGGTTTTTAATTGAGTGTCAAAGTAATCAAACTTTGGTTTTGGTTTGGTTTTACTACAGTTTGAAATTGGCTGAATAGAGCGGTTATAAATTTAGAGCATTTTCATTTCAGTGCCGAAAAATAATTTGTTTTGCATCGACTACGCTTCACGATTGGCTTAAAAAACTCGCGCCTTTTTTTCATCCAATCAGCAGTAAAACCAAAAGCAATCGTGATTTGCTCGCACTCATTTTCCCGCGCTTTTCGGCAGCTACGTGTACTTTCGACCTTTGATTGATTCACTGGATTTTCTGTGTTCTCTGTGATTGGCATAAGTGATAATTTTGGTTTTGGTTTTATGATACACAATTGAAAACTGCTCTAGTGTCGCGAAACCAAAAAAAAAAACAATTACCTAGCAATTTAACTCCTCAGCCAATCTCAAACTGCAGTAAAACTAACACTGAAATTAAAGTAACTTACTCAATTGAAAACTGCTCTAGTCTAATTGGTGAGTGACCGCTGTATCGCTCTTTTAGTTTACAAAGTTTGGCTTTAGCTGCCTGACCCTTCATAATTAGCAGATCTCTTAATTTACGTTTTTTGTAGATATCTGGTTGAGTTTGTTTTAACTGGCGACAGAGTTCTTCCTAGAGATGACATTTCTCTTGATAGTGGTTTCTCGGATGATGAAAGGGAAGTTGTTTCAGAAGGTATTTACAGCATAATTCGAAAGTTTATGTTAGTCGCTAAGGCCCGGGTCAAACTCCGTACTTTATATGAGCCGAGCCTAATGACAGTTTGGGTCGACTCAAATAGTTAAACGAACGCCTGTTTGAGTCAAACGTTGAATTAAACTCAGTCGAACCGAACTGCCACACCAAACAAATATCAAAAGTGGCCTTGTTGATTAGTGGTTTTCAAGGTAAAAACAGATTGGAGCCTTGGGACCTTTGCGTTTGGTTCGACTCATGTGAAGATCGGCGTTTGACCCAAAGTCGGTCGTCAGGCGTTATTCACCAGGCGTTGTCAATCGATAGAAATCGATGTCGGAAATCAGTCGATACCATCGATATCAATCGATGTCAATCACCGATTGATATCGATTGAAATCGGTAATCGATAAGAATCGAACTCACAGAAAAAATTTATTATCGATTGAGATAATCGATGATAATTGATAGCAATCGACAGTAATCAATAACAATCATTAATCCCAAGGAGTCCCTGGAGGAGTATTCGTTTCAAAGATGGCGTTACTATTAAGTAAACAATACGAGACCCGTGTTCAAATGGTAAAACATTTTATTATTTCAGCAGCTAGTTCTTGGTTTGGGGTTTAAAAGTGTTTTAACTTGTCCATTCATCCCAGCGCTGTCGATTGCATCTTGCATCTCCTTTATGGCGTTCTCGCGTAGATGAAAGTCCAACTCGAGCCTATATATGCACGGACACTGTAGCCCTCTGGAACGCTTCCATCTTTGAACCGCGCTGAAGCTTAACATCGATAAAAATACCAAATTATTTCTGTTCTTGTTCTTTTAGTATCAGCTTGTTGATATTTGCATTGCACATCCACGTTTTGAATGAGTCAATAAAACCATAGAAAATACATCGTGTCAATCTTTAACTTGTAGAAATTGACAAAAATAGTTTCCGATAAAAATCGATGTTAATCGATAACAATCGTGGCCCCTATGTTGGAAAAAAAATAGTACTGAATTAAAATCATAGAAACATGAAATGGAGGTGACATAAAGCACCGCGGCGACATACTAGGGAAACCCCCTTGAATAATATGTTCAGTAAACAATATATACATATGTACAATGTTTAAAAAATACTCTAGATAAGCCGAATAAAAGGAAAAATTTCAAATCAGTCGAAGAAAACGTCTAAGCTTGAGAAGATGAATACCTCGATTGAATTTAATTTGTGTTGCCCTGCGGAAGTGAAGTCAGCTCAATACCATCCGTGGTATTTTGCTCCATTTTGACCATCCATGCTTTTTTGTCTTTCATAACTTGTTTTGTGAAGTTAAAGAGATAAACAACACAATGCCACCAGCCACTGAGAACAGGAAGCAAATATACGTAATCGACACCAAGCGCGGAAACTCGCGCAAAACTCGTCGTGATTCGTTTCGGAACTGAAACGAAACAGTGGCGCGAGTTTCCTTTACTTTCTACATTCGATTAAAAATCGCTTTATTTTGAGGCTTGATGCGTTTGGAAGATCAGTGTACAGAATTCAGTAAATTTCCCCTCAGTTGATGTTGATATTGCTAGTCATGCGATGTTACTCACATCGTGCAGCCTTATCGAGTACTTGTTCGTTGCATTCATACACCGATCTCTGGTAGAATTCTAGAGTAGAACTCGTTCAGATTCACTTTAGCCATTTGATGCACATTGGAAATCGCAAAAAAAGAATTCGATACAATTAGTTCGTAGAACATCACTCAGCAGAATGCCAAGTGGGGGCGAAATACGTTCAAAATATCCCACGGCAGTCGCAGAACTGGCCCATCTGGTGCTTTGCTACGCGTCTCCGAGACGACAGAGCACCTTATTTTCATTATGGAGCATGAGGGATGTGCTTTAATTATCCCTGTATATAACTTTATCGTTATTATTCGGCAGATGCATCCAGAGTTTTGTTAAAAGGAATTATGGTGTTATTAGTCAGGTGCCATGTATTCTTTCCCAGGCACCAGTGTGGACCTAACAGATGTGATGTCAGTCGTGGACCCTTTGAAAAAAGTCGAGGCAGGACTTAAGGGGACTGGAGACAAGGCTATCCCGCTGCAGTCAGTCCACATCAAGGCTAGGTTGTTAGATCTTGCCGCTCAGGTAAAGATGCCGAGGAACTTTGATGATATTCAGAAATAAGGAAGGGGAAAATGCCCTATTTGAGTATTTGGCAATGTGTCCTCTTCTACAAGATTTAGTTGAAGTGTACCTCATTTTTGCCCTGAACCCCGCTGCACTCATTCACTCTTCCTCGGTACAGTTTGCAACCCCATAAAATCTTAATTTCATTTTGGTAAAAAAAAAAACATGCCAAAATGAAAAACAATTATTGGAAGTACTGAGGTTTCTGTCGTGCGCTGGCTTATACTTTACTACCACTGGAAAGTATTGGAAATAACGTTTGTTTAAATCGTAAGATCACTCAGTAGGGTTTCATTTCACGGACGTGGCCTTCACAGCCTAAACAGTACCACATGGAGAGTCCTCGTCACTTTTTTATTTATATGGTATCATACAAGGGTTTTATTTGTAAATAACATAAAATAATACCAGTGCTTTGTTTATGATTAAAAAAATCCCATTTTGACTTGCTTAGCTAAGAACCAAGCACAACGTATTGCTATAAACACAGATTCTAGTATGACAACGACAACAGAGGAAAACAGGAGTTCATAAAAATGGAATTTATATTTTACCCTTAGGTGATAGTTTTCCAAGAGTACAAAAACAACAGTACTACACCCATAGAAGCCAAGTACGTTTTTCCTTTGGACGATATGGCTGCAGGTGTGTGCCTAGTCAACAAGTTTTTTGTTTTTGTCATGTCGAGAGTCTGAAACGTTTCTCTCCTCATCTCCGCAGAGGCTTCCTACAGAGAGGGGAAGGAGGGGGACAGGTGGCTGGAGGGTGGTGGGGGAGGTAGCCCAGGAGATGAAGGGAGCATCTCCTCCTCCTCTCGTCACCTCTCCACCTAGAAGTGTAACCTCCTTCGGTTCTTGTTACGGGAGCGTTATATCTCCAGTGTTGATGAACCTTGTGGCTCTTTCAATTCCCAAGACTTTAAATTCCGAGTTGTTTCGATATTTTAGTTGTAAAAGTGGCGATGGTTGTTAAATACTTTACTTGCTGTTGTAGTTTGTGGTTTTGAAGCATTCATCAATGGTAAACATATCGTGGGTGAAGTGAAAGAGAAAGAACAGGCCCACAAAGAGTATCGGGAAGCCATCAGCCAGGGGCATGGGGCTTACCTCATGGACGAAGAAACTCCGGTATGTCACGTGTCACTTTGCCTGTCCCATGATCCTCTCTGTGCTATAAGCTGAGAGCCATCGTGGATTTTTGAAGTTTCCATGACATCAGAAAACACCAAAACTGACTCAATCGTAATCGAAAAACAAGAAGACACTAAAATAATCATAAATTGATAAGTGAATTTGCTGCCCATGACATCATTGTTTGCTTTTTACCTATATTTTATTTTTTTACTTTTTATCTCTCCTCAGGATGTGTTCACTGTCAGCGTAGGAAACCTCCCTCCCGGTGCACTGGTGTTAATCAAGATAACATACGTCACTGAGCTCACGGTGGACAGAGAACACATTTGCTTCTCTCTCCCAGGCTCCGTGGCACCGTGGACACGTGACAAGGCCTTGGAGGAAGTTACTCAGGTGTACTATAGTGATCACTTTGTACTTAAGAGTTTATTAATCAGCAATGGGAACAGACTTGACGATCTTGGACGTTCGGTGACCCCTATTTTTCTTCTAGAAATAGATTTCATTTACAAGTATCTCCACATTGTCCTAAATATGAACAAAAAAACTCACTGTGGGAAGTTAAAAAAAATTCAAGATTTCTGTCGACGGGACATGGAATTCTGCCATCTTGCGGCTGCAAGGCGTGTGAAACTATGGTCGCTATATGCGAACTTGTTCTTTAAGGAACCTCACCAGTTGACTAAATTCACTTAATAGGTTCACTTCAACAATATTTGGCAGAGACAATTTCACTTGAAAGTTCTAATTGCAATATTTTGGGGCTTGCAGACACCTTATCCGCTGACGAAGCCCAAATTTTTTCAGATTTAGGGTGTTCTTCCGGGCATGTTCTTTCCAAAATGAAGTCGGTGACCCCCCATCTTCTTACATTTCTGACATAACTAATTATTAAGTTATTGTGCTTTCTTTCCGTGAGAAACGACGTGAACGATTATAATGATTACAAGGTAAAAGTTGATCAAGATAAAATACCACAATGTAAATAAGATAATGTATATAGTGGAATCTCGAGAAGTCTAGCTGATGTATATGATTAATAAAAAGTAATCAAAAATAGCCTCACCCAGGTAACAACCCAATTTTGCTTTTGCGTTTGCCACAACGTTTTATGAAATATTTTTAAAATATTTCTTTCTAATCGTTGGCGTTTTTTTTTTTCAGACTGATGTCGAGACAGTAAAGATACAGGACGAAAGCCAGAGGTGAGTTCTGGGATTGCAATGGCGCTGACTAGTACCCATTCGTCTGCTCTTCTCTCGCTGGTTTCTTGCCGCAGACATCCTGGAGTAATCTGGAAACTTCCCTGCAGATAGTCTCGAACGATTCTTATACTTTAACTGCCTTCAGTCGATATCAAATCAAATTTCTGTCCTGTTATTCCTTTGTAGCGATCTGCATGAACTATTCGTGAAAATGTCTGTGGAGATGCCGTTTGAGATTCGTACACTCGAGTCTCCTACTCATGTTATCACAACCAAGGTAACGCTAACCATGCAGTGTTAAAGAAACTGTGTCACGGATTTAAGCCAAATTTAGACACAAGAAAATAGCCAGCAATAGGCCATTTTCGAGTTAAAATTCTAACATGGCTCCCGGAGGCTTGGGGGAATAAAGCAAAGGAAATTAATTATGCATCTCTCATCCTCGATGTGATTTCAATTTTTTTGGTTTATTCCTCGAAGCTAAATTAGAACTTTGATATATCGAAAATGGTCTATTGAAAATGGAGTAAAATATGAAAATAACCACTTCAAACAGTGGAGGAACATTTCAGTAAAACAAGAAATACAAAAGAAGGTATGGATGGTCGGCTAGAAATTGCCGAAAGAAGATTAAAAGAGTTGGCTATATAGGTTTTTTTGAAATACTCTTAGGCTGATGTTAACAGTTTTTAAACTTTGTTTGTAACCTTTGATTATTACTCCTATGAGCTTGCAATGAAGCTATATGGTTTCGTCATTAACATCCCTGGAAGTAATTCCTTCGCCTTCATTAAGTTTCGTAAAGCGATTGTGTGATAAAACTTAATAGAGCTCAGCATACGTGACACATTCCCTTCAGAACTCCTAAATAGCAGCTCTCTTCAATTCGACTAATTTATTTTGAGCTTGCAGACATAGCCCGGATTAGTATATACTAAAACAGTGGATACCGTTGAAGGCACGCTCTGATTGGTTAATCAAACTCCGAATATCTTTTGCTATTTACCTCCGAGCAACTCGGGAAAAATTTGTTTCCCGGCTTGCATCCGTGACAAGTGAAGAAATCATCCAAATTAATTTTTTGCGCTGTATATTATCTCACTGTTTTGGTATATACTAAAACAACTATTCACCGAAGGGAAGGTGGCTAGTGGTTAACTAAACAAGACTTCATCGCGTATGTTTTTCTCCTCGACAAATCGTTATACATTAGCTGGAACTAAAACATTCACTGTTATTTTTGACGCAACGAGCACGTTTATTATATCGAAGTTATTCTCAACTTAACTTAACTTAATTCTTTATCGCTGATTTCTTTGTCCAGCGGACAGCCACCAAAGCAGTGGTGCTAATGGAGCGAGGTCAAACTCTAGGTGATGGTTTCCAACTTCTGATTGGTCTAGCTGAGATTCACGTACCCCGGATGTGGGTTGAGCGCCACATCAGCAAGCCAGACAGTCAGGTCAGCGGTGAACGTTCTTACGCTTATTTTCTTTTATCTTTACAAAATTTAGACCACCAGGGTGTGGTCTAGACTGCGTAAAGTTCCCTTTTTCCTTACTTTCCTGGATAGCAAGCGACATACGTCTACTTTGAGTCGTTAAGCGACCCGCTCACATCGACTGTTTTTCAAGTTTATTTTTTAACTACGGTTAGTTGAAAATCACGAATTTTTCACTGCTAAATAACTTGATTAAGAAACTGAGAGAGAAAGCTCAAAGCTGGTCAACGGTGCTGTTTAAGACAACCATCTTCTTTTTGCCATTTGAATAACTACTGATTGATAGTGCTACCTGTTCTTCTAGGCATGTATGCTGACATTCTACCCTGAATTCGAAGCAGAGAGTCCCCCAGAAGTCGAGGTCGTATTTTTGCTTGATTTGTCCTGTTCAATGAAGGTCAGTTCTGTGGTCTTTGTCTGTTTGTGTTTGATGTTGTGCTGCTGGGGTGGGGTGGGGTGGGGTGGTCAGTGAGGTATGTTTAGCGGAATGGAGTTCCTTATTCCACTCCCCTCCCAACTCCTGATGTGCAGTGCATTATTCCAAGTAAATAGACGTCTCTCTTCGTTGTCGTTTCTGTATTATGAATTTTCCAAACTTCCCTTTTTTTCAGGGTACTCCCATAGAAGAAGCCAAGAAAATTTTGTTGATGTGCCTCAGCCACATGAAGAAAGACTGGACATTTAACATACTTGTATTCGGAAGCAGTAAGTTTCATTGAATCCTATCACCAAGATATTAATACGCATTGGTCATGCAGGGGGGGGGGAGGGGGTGGGGTGGGGGTAGAAAATAGATGTCAGGGAATGAAACACGCTTATTGACCGATTGATAGACTGGATGGGAATTATTTGGCTTCAAGTCCCGGCTTTCTGACTGAGGGCCAAATTATTTCCCGTCCGGTCTGACCGAACTCGAACAATCAGTAGTTTATCGCGTTCGACAGAATGCAGTTCTAATCGAGTAATAGAGGAAAATCGACTTTTCCTGTATGTATCTGTGGACACCAATTTGCCCCCTCCCCACCAAAAAAGGGCGTCTTCTCCATTTTCGTCCATGTGCATTCTTTCGAATGTTGTGAAATATTGCGGACTTTTGAGTGCGAGACAGCTTGCTGTGGACTGTAGGGTCCTGTAGCGGATAAGTTGTTCATTTAATGTTTGAAGTCAGTGTTTCATTTAACAGTACATGAACGACATCGTCATGATATGGACACATTCTGTGGACGACCTTCATGTCTTACCCCCAAAGACACTTCCACTACTAATCAGCCGCAACGGGTAACCCTCATTTAAAAACCCCTCGGACATGTTTTCTCGAAATGTGTACGACTTTTCGTGCGAACAGAAAGCTGTAGTATGGCTGCGTTTTGTGTACCTTCTTCTCTTCGACCAAAACATAGTGTTCTTGTCACTTCGCTGGCCTAGATTTTTATGTGCAAAACATGTAACGTAAACCCAACGAAAGTGTTTACATGGGAAAAGAGTCCAACTCTCGCAGGATTACTTTGATACACCAATATGTCCTCGGTTTCATTGTTTTCGAAGTGAAAATGCTCAAAAGCTGCTTCTCTAAAGTCAAGGCGATTCAAGTCGTGTTCGTAAACAGAAACTTGTTAAAAATGCTAACTGGCTGACCAGTTGGCTATTTTCAAAGCGTGGGAGGAGTTGAATCTGGGACCACCAAACACAAATCCGTCTAGTGCGCAGGGAGGAGGATTTGAACTCGGGACCTCCCGATTAGAATCTTGACCGAGTCGTGAGTACAGACCGAACACAGTGAGGTCTGTTCACAGGACCGAGGTCACGATTTTCCCATACAGACCGACTAAGCTCGGCTAATAAGTTGTTTATTACATGGCGCAAACAAAAATAGTTTAATTCGTTTAATGTAACTGGTTTCTACTAACTGACATTTTCCCTTGTGAACGACGATGAGCTGAGTTTCTGCCAAAGTTTGCTCGTTCTTTTTACTTTTTTTTCTCATCAGGTTTTTTTGGCACTTTTATGAATAAATATTGTTAGATGAAAATACTCAATAATTTTGGATTTCATTTTTGTTTCCAACTTTTTCACTGCAAAACATTATCCGTCTAGATGGGAAATGTAGACGTCTTTCAATATCGATGTCAGCCAATCAAATTCGTGAATTTGGTAGTTCACAGTCTTTGCGAAACAGAGCCAGTCCTCGCAACAAAAGTATTAATTGTCTCATTCACCACACTGATGCCGTCATAGTTTCTTACGGTTAACAGGCGTCTTACAAAATAATTACTGTATCGTTGTTTTAAAAAGTTGAGAAGTTATTTTGATTGCTGTTAATACATTTAAGGTCAAAAACTGCAAAAAGATGTCAAAATAATTGTAAGCTAATTTGGACGAAAATTAGCAAGGCTGATTACACAGTATAGGAACAATATATTTTCCAGTATTTCGGAAAGGCACGACCTTCCTTCTTCAGGGCGTTAGAGTAATATAGCTTGTTACCCTAATGAGACAATATGACGTCATCACTGATCTAATTTGCATAATAGAAAGATGTTAATATCTCTGCAACGAAAAAAGATATTTCAAAAAGAAAAAAGCCATTCTTCTGTATTTTGAAAGGTCTTTCAAATAAGCAGAAATTATTTTTCACTTCATATGCACTTTAAGGGTAAAATACGCAGAGGCAGTTCACTTCGGGTCAGAGTCCGGGTCACAGAAACCAATTATAATTCAATGAATCATGATTCGAGATGACAGTTTTTGCATGGTACATATTTGCCACGTCAAAACAAGTATTTTTATAGTCTTTTTCGTTGTTGTTGTTTACTTTTACACGAGATCTTGTCAGAAGAAAAGCAGTGGGAATATTGAGTCAGGATTCTGATTTCATTGTTACGATGAAATGTCGTAACCTAGGTAACCTCCTTAAGTGCGAGGTTGCGTCACAGGGGCAGTTACAGGTTCTAATTTGCATTATCAATTTACCGGCTTTCAACAGTGTGAGCTGCCTAAATCCGCGCGATTCAGAAAGCCACAAAGACTCGCTAGAAACACTTGTCGCCTTTAGAGACGTGGAACATGACGAGTAAGCTAACAAGAAAAAAACTGAGACACATCGAGGGAAACAGCGTGTTAAAATCGCATGATTTGAACCTCGACAAGAACCTTAATAAGAATGGCTTCGTGAGTGAAATCATCGCAGGTTCTCAGAAGCAGCACGCGCGATTATTACGTGACTATGAAGTGCCGACAGCTTACCGTGACACATTTCTGGTATCCAGATACCGACCGCGAAACCTGTCCGCCTTGGAGAGTGTAAAGAGTGTGTTCTACACCAACAACGAATCTGTGAATTTCTGGAGTCACATTTTGTCCATTGTGCTTATGGTTGTTCGATATTGTTCAGTGGTGTGGAACCACAATCCGTCTAAAGATCATTTTTATTTTCCGCTCACGTCCTTCACTCTGGGCTGCTGCACGATGTACGCCACGAGCTGCCTCGCTCACATGTTCAGCTCCATGACCGAACGGGAATTCCACATCGGTTACTACCTCGATTACGCCGCCATAAGCGTGTACACGTTCACTTCGGCTCAAGCGTTCTACTTTTACTGCCATCCTCTTGGATCAGGGCTACTCCTTTACGACTGGCGTGAGCTGTTCTTATTCGTCTCCGCTGTGATCTCATTTGGAGCCACTTACTGCTGCTGCAGGTCTCGCCATCGCTGGCTGCACGTTAAGTTCATCATCCGCACTGGATCTCACATCGTGTCCTGGGCCAACACCTGCTCGCCTGTTATTATGCGCCAGCTGATGTTCTGCTCTTCTGATCCTGCTTGCAATCGCGACTCTCTTCCTCTTTTTACAGGCTGCTTCCTATCGTTCCTGATTGCCGCAGTGGTGAACACGACCCGGATACCTGAGCGATTCGCGCCTGGTGTGTTCGATTTTATCGGACACAGTCATAATCTCCTTCATGTGTTCTCAACACTTGGCGATCACTTTGCCTTTTCTGTGTTCCTTTCGGATCTCGCGGCAAGGAAAGAAGTCCTGGCTGCAGAAGATATTCCAAGTTTCTTCGAAACCATCGGATTAACTCTGTTAGTTTTAGTTGGAAATCTTTTGATCGTGTTTTGGTTTATAAGATCTCTACGCTTGACTTCCGAAAGCAGCAGTGAACACTCAAAAACCTCGTGAACTGAATTTCAATATATTTACTATGTTAACTAACAAATTACGACTTTTGTAATTGGTTATTAATTGAAGTGTGTTATCGCCGTTGGGAAAAGGTATATTTATTTTTTTTAATTTAAAACCGACATTTCGTCTTGTCGTTTCAGGTGGAAAGCTTTAGGGACATAATTAATTCCCTATATTTAAATTCATGAATATAATCGTGACACAATATTGCAAAGTATACGTCAATACTGCACTTTGCTTTGTACTTTGTATTTTATTTGTGTTGGTCTCCAATCGACACTTCTTTGTCGAGAATAACAGAAAATACTGGTCTTCATTTTTAAGGTGTTTTGTAATTCCTTTTCGTCACGCAAACACGAGAAGCGTTGCGTGGCGACTTTCAAACTAGTTTAAGCGCACAGAGGAACCCAACTGGAAAATTTACAAAATTAATTTGTTGTTACTCGAGCGATTATTTAGCAGTCACTGAGGTGTTTTTTTGTTGACCTCTCTATGTAAAGAAATAAAACTGTTTATTTATTTCCCCCAGAATTTGGCTCAACATTTGAATCAGGATGCAACTTACCGTTCAAATTTCTTTTCTGAAATTTTCAGTCTTCAAGCTTTGTTTACAGAGGAAAACGTTTACAGAATCAGACCTTCGACAATTTCCAGGAGAGGAAATTTATATTACTTCGTCTTTCGTGGATTACATGTAAATTATGCAACGAGTTCTGCTTTTCACTGTTCACACACTGTGTTCAGCCTGAACATCCCGTGTGCTCTCGGCAACTTCTGGTGGGTTCCTCGCGTGTAGCTCGCGTTTTCCGAGTTTTGAAGCAAACTCGTTCTCGGGTGACACGCGTACGGCACGCGCATCGGGTCACGTGCAAGTATTCTCAGGCCTAAAAATAACGGCTTAAACTAAAAGTTTGTGCGCCAAATACTCCATAGACAATATACCGATGTGATAATGTCTTTCAGTTTCGTCGTATCGCTAGTGTTAAACATTTCCTTACTAACGTCCACCACATTAGGCCTCAGTCGATCGCAAAAAGTTCAAGACGTTAAAAAAGTGGAAATCGCTCAAAGTTACAACTCGAGTGATAATTAACATAAGTTCTATAGAAAATGGGAGGCGCGTTGGCCTCATGGTTAGAGCGCGCGTCTCCGGATTGAGTGGTCCGGGTTCGAGCCCTGGCCGGGGACATTGCGTTGTGTTCTTGGGCAAGACACTTTACTCTCACAGTGCCCCTCTCCACCCAGGTGTATAAATGGGTACCAGCGAATTTAATGTTGGGGGGTAACCCTGCGATGAACTAGCATCCCATCCAGGGGGGAGTAGAAATACTCTCAGTCGCTTCATGCTAAGGAAACCGGGATAAGCTCCGGCCTGATGGGCCACTTGGCTCGTATGCAGACTTTACCTTACCTTACCTACCTATAGAAAATGGTTGCCTCTGACTCTTGTTGTTTCTGAACAGACGTTTCGGCTAATGCTTAAGCCTTCATCAGTGATATGAAAACCAGGGTGAACAAAAACCTTAGATGGTGGTTTTCATATCACTGATGAAGGCTTAAGCATTAACCGAAACGTCTGTTCAGAAACAACAAGAGTCAGAGGCAACCATTTTCTATAGAACTTATGACATCTGCTGACTACACTTTTTCCATTGATAATTAACATGCTTTAAGAGACGGCAACGCGATATCGTCGATAAAATGACAAGAACATTGTGTTTTTATTTTTGTCAGCTTTGTACCGGATTTAGGCCAAGAGGCAACGAATTTTGTTGGAATTTTGGAATTTTGTTTTGTCTGTAACCAGGAATGCGCTAGCGTGCACGCGCTGAAAATCGTTTTGATTAAAAGTCGTTAAATATGTCTCTCAAAACAGCCTTGGGCCAATAAACTGAACAAAAACAAAATATTTCTTAACCAATAGCTGTGTACTTGATGTTATATCAGTGGCACTACAGTATTTGAAATTACAATTTTTAAATGGCCGTGTTTTTTTTGGTAAATCGCAAATGGCGTCTGGTACGCTTTTCCGGAAAAGTTTCCTAATGAAATCGTTTTTTTCCTTTATTTACGCGACTTTCGAACAATGCAAAATAAGGGTCTCTCGCAGCGACAACTTAATACAAAAAAGCAAACAAAAAAATAATTGGTTCACCTGTGAACCTATAAATTTATGCAACAAAGGCAACTAGAATAGTTTACATCTTTCACAAATCTCCATTGTCGGGTTAACAAGTGGTTTATTTTTCCGCTGTGAGATATCTTCAGGCTAACACGTCCGGTAAAATTCTGATTTTATGCCTCGCGATAACGTAAGACAACAAAAGCGCGTGCGATAGACGGAGAAGTGATGCGAGAGGTTAAACGTTTTTAACCGACCCTTCTTTTTGCCTTCATTTTAATTCCACTGGCGAGAAGATTTCCCGACATCTATTTGTGGCTTCACGCTGTTTTTGAACAACCTTCCATGCGTACTGCTGGTTTTTCCTGTATAGAAACAGGTTTTATTTATTCATGATAAGCGTCTTGGATGATGAGCGACCGGATCAACTCGCTACTGTTTGGTTCTTCCCCACAAACGGTGAATTCGCAGGTTTGAAAGGTGACAGCAGGCGGAATAATTCATTTGCATTTTAAAATCTCGCCGGACCGGCACAGTGCGGAGAAGAAATTAAGAAATCGGCCTGCGGCAGAAAAGCACTTCCTATTAGCGGAATCGCCAAGTTATTCGCGGAGGACCATGAATTAATTTTTGTCTGACCGAGGGCACTTCCTCGACAAAGGACCGTTGAAGCAAAAAGCGATTTTTATTCCTTTTCTAGCCGGAAGTTAACACTACCAGAAACATCGACAATGCATTCAACAATTCACAAAAGGCTTCAAAATCCTTCTGGAACAAGTGAAGAAACGGCGGCTTTGTCCCAAGACTACAAACTCCAGAGGGATTTGTACGGACGCGAAGTTGATTTTCCATCAAGTGAAAACAAAGAGGGAATTATCTGTTCAGATGCTCAAGATCATTTCAAAATGGCTGACAAGGCGACGTATGGATTGAAACAATGTCAAGTTCCCGAAGTATTTAGAGTGCCGTTCATCGTATCCGGGTATCGAAGTCCTGGGTTTTCGTTCTGGGAATGTATTCGAAGTTTGCTTCGATCTTCAAATGAAACCATTAATGTCTGGAGCCACCTGCTTGCTTTGGTACTCTTTGTTTCGGTGAACATGACGTCTTTACCTACTGATGATCAGTTCTTCCTGCCGCTGATCTCCTTCGCTGTGGGTATTTCCGTACTGTATCTCACGAGTTCCTTCGCTCATCTTTTCAACTGCATGTCGGAGAAATTCCACAGGATATGTTTTTTCTTTGATTACGCGGCTATAGGATTTTACACGTTCACCGCTGGGCAAGCCCTCTTTTTCTACTCCCGTACCGCGGGCGCGTCAGCGCGGGTGATTTACGATTCCCTGGCTGTTTTTCAGACCGTTTCTACTGTCTTCTCGTTCCTTGCAACTCTTTTGTGCTGCGCGTCGAGTCATCCACGTTGGCGTAATTGTAAATCCGTTCTCAGGGTCGCTATCCTTGCAGTCAACTGGCTCGTTATCACCTCTCCGTATACGATTCGTCTTCTTCTTTGCGAAAACCTTGACCCAGCTTATAACGGCGTTTCTATGGTGTATTTCAAGCGTCACGTAATCTTCTGTGGTATAGGCGCCGTGTTGTACGCTGCTAGGGTTCCGGAGCGATTAATGACTGGAGTGTTCGATAATTTTGGTCAAAGCCACAACTTGGCGCATATTCTGATCGCCATGGGCATTCAACAGGCCTTCAACACTGCACAGGTGGACCTACAAGAAAGAAGAACCGTGCTCCAGGAACGTTTTTCTTCACAGCCAACGCTAATGAACACAGTCGGCATGGCGATGATTGTTCTGTTTGGACATGTTGCTATCGTTTTGTGGTTTGCAAGTAAACTCTGGTTTGCAAAACCCAAACCAAAAGAATGAGAACTGACTAGTGACTAGAGTCATAAATAACATTTGTAATTTAGGACTGTTAAAAAGATTGTGAGGTAATGTTTTTTTGGCGCTAAAATTTATAATTTGGGCGCTGTTTTGGACTTCAGGAAAGTTTCCAAACAAGAGATATGTTTTTCCCTTAAAGCAAAGTTTTTCAGTGTCCGTTCACTTTCAATT
This sequence comes from Platygyra sinensis, assembly GCA_019787425.1. Classification (NCBI taxonomy): domain Eukaryota; kingdom Metazoa; phylum Cnidaria; class Anthozoa; order Scleractinia; family Merulinidae; genus Platygyra; species Platygyra sinensis. The sequence continues at coordinate 10,270 of JAHPZR010015573.1, read as the reverse complement.
TTAAAAGAGTAGTACAATGACCAAAGTCTGTACGATTTTTAACTTGGTTGCTGTCCCGTGTGAGATAAACAAAGGTTGCACATTCTACTAGAACAGTTAAATTTTCCTACTTTTTTTCTCAACTACGTGAGAGTAGAATCTTGATGAAATTATTTTCATGTTTTAGTATGTAAGGGCTTTAACCCTTTAAGCCCCAAGGGGTCTCAGTTTGACGAGTGAAATCCTCTGGCGTTAGACAGAGTGAAATCTCTAAAGTGGGTGTTGGCGAGTAAAGGGTTAAATGCTCGTGAGTCGCTAAAGCGACAATTCTTTTTTCTCTTGTCGTTTATCTTTAAGAGTTTTAGGCCTTCCGTTGGGAAGTATGTTCCCTTGTTTTCCTTCAATTTTTTTCACCTATTTTTTCTCCGAGTGGGTGGGTTTGTGATCATTGTTGAAGGGGCGATGATCAATCATGTCTTCATATCTTTCGCCGCAATTCAAATATATGATCTTCCATATGTTCACTTGCACATTTTTTTTTAATAATACCTGCACGCCGGCAACCGTTCCTTGCACTGGATGAAAACAGCCCGGTGAAAAATTTGAAAATCACTCTTCTGTCAACTGCACACATAAAGACGTTTTTCCGACGAGGCGTCTTGTATTGCATGGTTACAGCAAGCTTAGCGTGCGTCCATCTAGGGAAGAGTGAGAGTGAAGCAAAGCTCTTGCTTTACCAGTTCTCTGTAAGGAAAGACAAACCTTGTGTGTGGCTGCAGTGTGTTAATTGTGTTGGGGACAATATGCAGAGAACCTTTTTGACGCGTAGTTGTATCAATACAAGTCATCTCATGATTGTGTAAAACCTTAAATTCAAACATTTCCACCATTTGCGACATTTGTGTTGTCTCGACTTGATCTGCACCTACGGTAAAAACTGAACAACGAAAACCTAAATTAACAACTCATTGGGCTAACAAGAAATTGTAAACCAGATACATGTACTTACATATTTCTGTGCGATCAACGGGTAGGGAAAGTACAAAACTTCAACAATTAAAATGAACATAGCATTCAAGGCCCCCGCCGACACGAAACTACTCTTAGACCAAACCATGTGCTACTGAGTCACGTGACCTAATCAATATTAGTTCGCAATTCGTTCATTCGGTCGCTAGTCGGCCCAAACAAAATGTGTGAACTGTCTTTGGGCTCGTGGGGCTACCACGAGTCCAAAAGAAAGCCAGCTTGCTTCGTTAAATGCAAGTCTATATGAAAGATCAGGGCCGGGTTGTTCAAAGCCCGATTAAGCTAACCCAGGGTTAGCGGGAATTTTGATTTGAGTTTTGTAACTTTTTGGTGAGGTGTTCTGTTGACATTATTTGCCCTTCAGTTTTGAGCTGTAGTAATCTCAAACTACACCAAACATTAGAGATGAAAAACGTTTTTAAACAAGAAAAAATAATGCTTGAGTTAACGGTTAACCCTGGGTTAGCGTTAACCGGCTTTCGAACAACCCGGCCCATGTCATTAAATTGTGATGAAAGATGTTAAGACACGAATGATCTTTGCAATTATGTTCATAATTTCCCGAGTTTTACAATGTAAAGTATGTTTAAAACTATAAATAAAGGCCTTTTTTATTTTTTATCACGGTGGCAGAAATCTGACGTCACAAACATCTACGTCACAGATACTTGTGTTAGTTTTATTTACCGTACGCATATTCGGCCACCCTTAATCCGGGTTGTTGGAAAGCCGGTTAACTTTAACCCAGGATTAAACGTTAACTGAAGCATTATTTTTTTTTTGTTTAAAAATGTTTTTGACCCATTTCATTCGGTGTAGTTCAAGATTATTACAGCTCAAAACTGAAGGGCAAACAATGCAAACAGAGCATCTCACCAAAAAGTTACAAAACTGAAATCCTAATTAAATTCTTGCTAATCCTGGATTAGCTAAATCGGACTTTGAACAACCCGACCCTGAGGAAATTTTTCTAGTTAGAGTATCTGTCAAACGTTACAGTTATGTTACACGCGCGTGTTTAGGACACCTTTCATTCCCCGAAAAGAAACACTCAATGTTTAATTGAAGGCTAAATATGCTATAGCCTCTTCCAGGCGTTCAGTTAGTCCGGGCGCAGCACAGAAAACAGCATTGCGCCTTTTCATTTTTTTCGCGCGCTGTTTTCTGCGCTGCGCCCAGACTAACTGAACGCCTGGAAGAGGCTAAATATGCTATTTTAAAACCCTCGTTTTCATTTGACTCACGAAAAAAATTACTTAGGATAACCGTGATATCGTAGCCATATCAGATCAGTGTACTGATATCGCAGGATATCAGGACTGTAAATATAGGTACGGTAATAGTGAATGTTCTTGTCTTATTGTAGAGCATTCCGAGCTGTTTCCATGCAGCAAGCGAAAAGACGAAGCTGCGCACAATGAGGCTGTAGAATTCGTCAAGGTAAACATGCTGTAAATTGCTAACTGCGATCAGGCGTTCCATCTTTTTTACTTCCGGCCGCGAAAAAAAGATGGAACGCCTGATCGGAGATTAGTAAATTGCACGATGTGTTGTCATGTGAAAGCTTTTTCGCTGGTCTCACTTGACTGATCTAGTGTAGATTGATAGCATTTAACAATGGTAATTATTACTTTTTATACCCAGTCTTTAACAGCCACTAGAGGAAGCACGGAATTATGGCACGTCCTTCAAAAACTATACCTAGTGCCCACGCTCTCCACCGCTGACCACCCTCGCAATCTGTTCCTCATATCAGATGGTCATGTGACAGAGGAGGACACTACTCTTGATCTGATTCGCAGACACTACCAGAGTGACAGGCTCTTTACATTTGGAGTGGGGTAGGTAGTAGCAAAGTGCAAAGAGTGTTAAGAATACTTGGCACCATCCTCTGCAGTCACCGTTCTAAAAAGACGGTTTCTTGTGAATATTAGAGAAATTCTTTGAGGCGTGCGGTTACTGCTGGGAATCCGATGTAACTTTTTGGGGCCACGTTGACGTGACAGCAAACGCTTCAGTTATCCTTGATTGTAAAACAGAAGATAAAAACTCGTGACAAGTGCTCAAGAAGTATGCAGCAAAAAGCGGCAGTACCTTCACTGGCGAATGAGAGAATTCACTCCTTCTTTGTCACTTCCTTTCACAAGCCCTTAAGTAAAAGAAATCCACTTGGGTCCCATGCTGGTGTTCCCATTTCAAGCAACCACCAATTCTTACAGGGTAGAGACATTTGAAAATCGTTTGTTGAAAATCTTGATGATAAGTCTTCTCTTATTTCCATGTGTGGTCTGACTTGATTCCACAGTTCCACCGCCAACCGTTACCTTTTACGAGCCATGTCTCGTGTCGGAGCTGGTGCTTCGGAGTTTTTCGACAGCAAGGCCAAATCAAAGTGGGAAAGAAAGGTATGGAACATTAGATAAATGCTTGCTGCGGTTTCGTGGTTTCTGTAGCAACAAGACTTGAAGTATTGGTACCTTCCTTGGATTGATTGCCAGTCCATACCAAGTTCCACCCGGGCATTTTTATGAAGCTATCAAGTTTTCGTGAAAATCTCTGTTGCCAGTTTTACTCCTGGATGGAAAGTGGCTCTGTAAGAGTTAAGTGTGTTATCCAAGAACACAACCAGGGCTTACATAGAGTCCACCGCACTTACCATTATTGAGGCGATGTTGCTTTCCACATAAATTCTGACTTATACCGCGTTGATGTCTTTTCTAACGCAGTAAAATGACGCCATTTCAGGTGAAGTGGCAGTTGTCCAAAGCTGAGCAACCAGGCCTTACGTCAGTAGCGGTTACATGGCAGCAGCACGATTCCGGTTTCAGTCCCCCGGTTCAGGCTCCCCACCAATTGCTGTCCCTGTTCAACGGCTCCAGACAAGTCGTGTATGGATTCGCAGATAACTGTACACAGGTAACTAGTGAATTGTTTACATCATTCTTACGTTTGTGGTTTTGTCTTATTTTCTCTTTAATTTATTTTGTAGGCGACCTTGACAGCGAAGATTAACGGGAAGACTGTGTCCACCATGGTATCTACCGCTGAGCTGAATATTACCACAGGCAAAGTAAGTGCTGTTAAACAATTCCTTACGTACGAGTTTCTCCAGATAATCCCTCGTCCAGCATAATATACACTAGTGAACTAATGCTGCCAAGACTTTAACGTCCAGCAAACGAGACGTAATGCAAAACAAAAAAAGAGTAGTCCCTCGCGATCCCAAGTGGAATCTAGATGGAATCTGGTAGAATCTGCTTCAGGGAGTCGAATTTGCTTGTGTGGGTATACATAAGAGCATTTAAATTTGTTTCCTGGACAATTTTTTTTCTCTTTAGTCACCTATTTGATTTCAGCCCACGTACAATTTTTAATTATTAATATTGTAGCAAGAGACATTTTGTGTGTTTCACATTTAACAAATATTTTAACAAATATGCTCTGTTGTGCAGTACTTTGCTGTGCTGTGCTGTGCAGTACTGTGCTGTGCTGTGCTGTGCTGTGCTGTGCTGTGCTGTGCTGTGCTGTGCTGTGCTGTGCTGTGCTGTGCTGTGCTGTGCTGTGCTGTGCTGTGCTGTGCTGTGCTGTGCTGTGCTGTGCTGTGCTGTGCTGTGCTGTGCTGTGCTGTGCTGTGCTGTGCTGTGCTGTGCTGTGCTGTGCTGTGCTGTGCTGTGCTGTGCTGTGCTGTGCTGTGCTGTGCTGTGCTGTGCTGTGCTTTGCTGTGCTGTGCTGTGCTGTGCTGTGCTGTGCCGTGCCGTGCCGTGCCGTGCTTCACTATGTAGCTCTTACTCAATTGCTGGTAGCAATTGTCAGGCTGAGATATGTTGGTTAAAAGTTGGGACACTATACGATTGCTGACCCGAGAACAACTCACACCCCACAAAATCCGCGATTGTTTTGGTTTTGTTCTTTCTTCTTGATATAGATTCTTCATCAACTCACCGCGCGAGCAATCATAAGAGACTGGGACGAAGGTAGCTTGCACGAGCAGAGAACTGGGCACGAGGTTTGTCAGCGTAGAAACTTCCATTTTGTTGATAAGTTTTGAACTAAAGACGTGTCAACAATAACTTATGGCCGGCTTTAGCGCCCTCTTAACATTCAATGGGTGTTAGAAACTATCTCTTGCTGTTTTTGTTGCGTTTCTTTAAATGAGCTTCCAGTTTTGATTGGTTCATTGGAATGTTTTTGTCCTTTGCGACTGGCCAATTTGCTTTGGTCTTTACAACACTCAATTTAATTAAAGGCGCTCTAAACCTCTTCAAAACAGTATCCCTTATTGATTCTTTATGAGAATGATATCATCTCATCCTGCATATGATTTTGCGATGAGGAGTAAAGAGAAGTAAGGTACCGGTCATTTTTGGGGTAAAAACTTGTGGTGTTCCTTCAGACTAATATAACTATGCTTTTTCTCTTGATCCCTCAGATCGTCAAGAGGGACAGAAAAGACTATATCATTTCGCTAAGCAAGGAATTCTCCGTGGTATCAAAATTCACGAGTTTTGTAGCAGTTGAGCACAGAGAAAAGGTATTATTTCCAAGTTACATAACTTCTCCGCGGAGAACAATTAACATTAGTTAACGCATGGAGACGACTAAACATTTTTTTTCCTGAGAATGGTAGTGACGTGACTCGTATTATAATTTATCCGAGATCATGTATTTTAAGTAAGTAAGTAAGTAAGTAAACACTTTATTTATAGAGGGTAAACACTAAATAGCTTAGAGCTAATAAACTTGTGGCCTTCAAACTGAACTAGAAAACAATTACAGCATACAAATATCTAAATCAATACTATACTAATCTAAAAATTCTATTAAATAATGGGATTACTTTGTTATAACACACAAGACAAAATTGGCGTTATTAGTAAGTCAAAGACAGCCGTTGATCCTCGGTAATCTTCCGGAGACTTTTGCAAATATTCGCTGACCTGAAAACGACGAAGTTCGAAAGGGTTCGGAAGTCGTAGTTTCGAAAACCTAACCCACAAAAGGGATGTCAAAAGCTGTCTATTTAAAATCCATTCAAACCTCAGGGACTCAGGGAGAGGCAAAGTTTTTACCGCAATAGGAAAGAAAAATAAACTGTCTTTCTCAAAATCTCCTGTTTAATGTTTAACTTACTCTTTCCCGCTTTTTGTACTTTTTTTCCTTTATTGCAGGATGAGAAATTCGACAAAGCACAGGGCCCTTCTATGTCTGAGTTGGTTTTGGCAGAAGACGTTGATATTTTACCCTACATTGCCTGGCAGCAACATCCTGGTGACGATAAGAAACAAGAACTAGTAAGACACGCTTCTTTCTCAGTTGTGTCACGGTAGTAAGACGCGCTTCTTTCTCAGTTGTGTCACGGTAGTAAGACACGCTTCATTCTCAGTTGTGTCACGGTAGTAAGACACGCTTCTTTCTCAGTTGTGTCACGGTAGTAAGACACGCTTCTTTCTCAGTTGTGTCACGGTAGTAAGACACGCTTCATTCTCAGTTGTGTCACGGTAGTAAGACACGCTTCTTTCTCAGTTGTGTCACGGTAGTAAGACACGCTTCTTTCTCAGTTGTGTCACGGTAGTAAGACACGCTTCATTCTCAGTTGTGTCACGGTAGTAAGACACGCTTCATTCTCAGTTGTGTCACGGTAGTAAGACACGCTTCTTTCTCAGTTGTGTCACGGTAGTAAGACACGCTTCTTTCTCAGTTGTGTCACGGTAGTAAGACACGCTTCATTCTCAGTTGTGTCACGGTAGTAAGACACGCTTCTTTCTCAGTTGTGTCACGGTAGTAAGACACGCTTCATTCTCAGTTGTGTCACGGTAGTAAGACACGCTTCATTCTCAGTTGTGTCACGGTAGTATGTGTAGTGGTCGTTGCAATCTGTTAATGATCTGTTCATGATTATATGCTGAAGATTGTTTTAACGTTTCACTGAATCGCGTTCTCGCTGATCTACAGTCCTACAGCCTCGTCCTTGTCCTAGTCTTTGCCCGTTTCGTAATTTGTTTTAGCGTAGACATTATACAGAAAAGTAGCATTTTCGACCCGAGTTAGACCTTTTTAGGCTAACCTAGAAAAATCTAGGTTTTTACGGCTAGACTCAGTTTTCTGTGTTACACTGGTCTTGATTCCCTTACTACGATGAACCAAGAAGTACCTCTACATCTAATCTTTCCCATTCGATTGTCACATGGCACATAGCTAGGGCCACAACATTTTCTTTCTTCCTCATTCTGTCCTTAGCTCTGTGCTCTGCCGCAATCCATGAGACGACTCCAAGACGACAAAAATTTCTTTTTAGAAGTTAAAGTAACGATGTATCGAAGTAATAAATCTTTTGTCACCATATTTTAACATAACGCAAAAATTCTTAGTATGGAGTTGTGTTCTGTGACTACTTCCCTCTCCTTCTCTAGTCCCAGAGCACTGAAGAAAAATCTAGCTAGTTCTAGTCCAATACCGAGAACCCGAGTTTGGCCTATTCTCGTAAAAGCGCGCGTCTCGCGTGGGAAGACTGGCGAGAGAGATATATGAGGCGATTAAGAGCTCCTGCGGATAGTGGATTGGAGATTTTAAGCTACTGATATCAATGCCAAGTTTCTTCAGGTTACAATGTGTTAATATTTTTAAACTGACCGATTTATTTGTTTGTTTTTTTTGATTCCATAGGCCGTCCATGGTCTGTCAGACTTGTACATATCCCAGATGGGTGACGTGGAAAAGGCGCGTCAAATTTGTGATGATAACGTGGAGCACGAGGAAGACAGGTTGGCCAATAGATTTTGTTTCCGTCACAGTTGTTATTAGCGTGGCCGAGTGGTTAGGGCGCCGGACTTGTAATCCGGAGGTCGCGGGTTCAAGTCCCGCTCTGACCACTAAGCTGGAGTTGTTTCTCGGTGGACCCTAGTTCAACTCCTCGGTCATGCTTGTAAATAGCCAACTGGTCTGCCTCCCGCCAGTTGGGATTTTTAAGCCAGTTATGTTCATTTGAAATATTTGTTTCCTTCAGTTTGAGTGACATGCCTGTAAACTAGCTAGGTGTAGCTAAGTGCATGACCACTATAAACAAACATTTGACATTTTTTTTTGACATTCTTGGTCGGTAGCGAGGACGGAATAAGCGTTCGGGTGAAAGAAAAAGAAACGGAGTCAGGTAGAGAGAAAGAAAAACGCCCCTGATTCTGCTAGGTTTTCTTTCCAGTGTGGCCAACCCCGACTTAACTCTTGTTAACTGAGCAGGAGGTCTGTATGGGAGAATCATGATCGAAGTCGTAAGTACAGACCGAACATGACCGAGGTGCACAGACTGACTAAGCTCGGTTAATAAGATGGGATCAATATCAGTATCTGGGCAACAGCGCACCTACCCCTCCCCTAACCCAACAGTAACACAAACTTATTAACTCATTGTAACATGTTGGGTTAGGGGAGGGGTAGGTGCGCAGCTGCACAGATACTGATATTGATCCATAAGATGTTTAGTTTTAATGCAAACAAGAACAATTCAATTCAGTTCGTTTAATGTAACTGATTGTTACTAACTGACATTTTGCTTGCGAACGACGATCAGCTCAACTTAATTCTGCCAAAGTTTGCTCGTCCTCTTTACTTTTGCCTTTTTGGCACTTCCACAAATAAGTATTGGTAGAAGACCATATTCAATATTTTTGCGTTTTGGTTTGCAACCTTACCACTGCAAAACACTGCCGGTCTACTTTTAAGCAATAGAGCACTTTTTCCGTGTTAACGTAGCCTCATCTAAACACGTCTCGGGTTTGCATAACTTTGGAGCTCTCAACCCTCCGAGTGTTAAGATGAGGCTCTGTAAACATGAAAAAAAGTGCTCTATTGCTTTTATAAAATCATTCTTAAAGTGCTACTATGATCAAAAAAACATTTCCTTTTTTCCTTCAGATTTTGAAAGCGTGTTCGCTTAACACCTAACTGGCAAAGTTTGAGCTTTGAGTTTTATCCAAAGGCTGTTTATTTTGAGTGTAAGTTTTGGATTTCACGGTCCGCCATCACTCACATGCAAAACTGACCGATTGGACCTCAGAGGGTTGGATCTAGAGAAAATGACGTCACTTACTCACAAGCTTAAAATTTCAGCGTGTAAACACAATTATACATGCAAAACACGGATTTAAAAGTCTGAAAGCCAAAAACTCGCGTGCTGTATATTAATTTAGCTGCGTACACACGCATTACATTCTTAAACTAGTGAGTCTTTGACGTCATTTTCTCCTCGACCCAGCTCTCTCAAGATTTTAAAGTTAGTAATGGCGGACCAATAACTAAGCAAATTCCAGTTAAAATAAACAGGTGTCTTTTTAAAATCAGAACTTAAAACTTGAGTCAGTTAGGTTTGGTCTTTGTGGCACTTTAAAAATACGCGCAAATCTGAAACGTCACAACCGTGTTTACACACTCTCATCTAAGCACACCTATCGACCAATGAGAGCGAGCGTAGTGGCTCAGTTATTTTTTAAAGGAAAATCTAGACCGCTTTCAACATCAATTCAGCCAATCAAATTTGGGAATTCGGTAGTTCCCAGTCCTTGTGAGACAACCATATAATGATGGGAGAATATCACCCTAAGTCCTTCTGGTGCTAGAAACACCGAGGATTAATGACTTTTCCTTTATTGCATTCGTTAAGATTTCACTATTCGTTTTATGCAGCCAACCGGACGCTGACGGGGCTAATAATGCCCGAGCGCATTACATGGAATACATCCTCGAATGATTATATGAACAATCATATATTTGAACTGCGGAAAAAGATACTGAGACATGATTGATCATCGCAGTTATACAAAACATAAGATTAACTTAACCTTAGTTTAGGCTCAACATTGCTCTACTAACTGAACAGCCGTGTCAACTGGGAGCTGTTGACTCTGTGAGTTCGTTATATACCATGATGGTGAAGATACAATTGAATATTAGAAAGATCGTGTATTTGAACTGCGGAGTAAGATAGTAAAAACATGATATCATTGCAGTTACACACACAGCTTAAGCGATTGCGAAAGATTTTTTTATTTACTTAAAATTTAGCGCGCTTTATTCCTTCATACTTTGGACGGTGAATACATAAATGACGTGATTAGAGTAAAATCTCTCAAAGACGGACACTGTCCGGACCGAAACCCAGCTGTCCATTTGGTATTAAAATATAAATATCTTGAGAACGCAAGATGTAAATAAACTTCATGTTTTTATTATGGATTATGTTGTTGCTGCTGTAGTACAACTATTTTTTTCA
>JAHPZR010015572.1:10000-13184 GCA_019787425.1 Platygyra sinensis | reverse complement strand
GTTACCCACGTGTTCCACAATCTGTCCGTTTACGGTTAAGAATGTGTGGACAAGCTTAAAACATGACACTTTTGCGTGTGATGTGACAAATCGGTGACCTGAGTTTAGCTCTAAGACCTCTAACAACGATGTCTTAGAGAGATTTACCTTTCGTATGAAAGGTGGTTCTCTGTATATTATGTTGTAGTTCAATTTTATCTTTGGTACAATTTTTTTTTTTTGAACCAGTACAGAATTTCTGAACCAGTACAAAATTTTTGAATTAGTTCAAAATTTTTTGAACTGGTAGCAAATGTTTCAACCTAGGTCAATTTGTTTCAACCTAGGTCAATTTGTTTCAGCCTTCGTCAATTTGTTTTCTACCTAGGCCAATTTGTTTCAACCTAGGTCAATTTGTTTCAACCTAGGTCATTTTTTTTCAATATAGGTCAATTTGTTGTAAGCCAGGTTAATTTGATATTACAGTAAGATTTGTATATACTTAGGGGAGAGATATATGTACTTTAGTGTAATAGTGGGTGGTATATTCTCTTTTGCACATAGTTTATTGAATATTTGGTGTATTATTTTATATGGAGTTTAGGTCAGTGCTAACAAGTGTGCTAACAAGTGTACAATAATTTGAATAATTTAAGTAAATGTATTACCACTACTGTGTATATGTCTGATTTGAATAATTTAAGGAAATGTATTACCACTATTGTGTATACCGGTATGTAATTATAAAAATACGGGAACTTGCATCCAGGTCTTCATGGCTCAGTGGTAAGGCATCAGGACATGAATCCAAAGGAAAACGAAAGGTCTGTGGTTCAAGGCTCACAAGGTACATGGAAGCATTGAGATAAACAGAATAGGGGCTGGGATGTTGGGAGAGCAGGGAGGGAATAGTAAGTGAGGTATTAAAGTAGAGTGGAGATGATAAAGAGAAGATTGAAGGTGCCAAAAATTTTTTTTGTTTGACGCAAAAAAAAAAAATTGAACCAGTTCAAAAAATTTTGTACTGGTTCAGAAAAAATTGTACCAAAGGTAAAAATTGAACTACAACTTTATTGTGTAGTTCCAGAAAATATCCATACCCCCACCACGGAGGAAATTTCACGTAAGCCCCCCCTCCTCCTCGGAATTTCCATTTTTTGACCAATGAAATAACCCCCCCACCCCTCCGGAATTTCCACTACTATTTTGTACACCCCCCATACCCTCTGGAAAAAATAGTTTTGGCAAGAAAGTGTGTTAAAGTAAAAGTAAACACTCCAAACATTTAACGATTTGCGTTGCACATAAGCTTAACTACTAAATATTCTCGATCGATTGTAACATCTATATCTGAAGATACTTGAAAGAAAGCACTCAGCAATTTAGTGAAAAATGCTTTAAAAGAAAAGATAAAATGTTACGTTGTCAAATTACCTTCCTACACGACAAACTCCCTTTGTAGGTACAATTAACAAATTGACGTCAGTTTTTTATGCGTCTGTCCTGTTATTGATCATGAATTTCGTCATCACATTGTCAAAGTAGCTGTGGATCCACGAGGCGATAGCCGAGTGGATCCGCAGACTACTTTGACAATGTTATGACGAAATTCATTATCAATAACAGGACAGACGCATTAAAAACTGACATCAATTTGTTTTTTACGATAACAAATTGTCGAATTGCCGGCTCTCGCTCGCTGACGCGTCGCATGAATTTGAAATTCATGTGTACGTCCGCATATGGACAATAAAAATTAGCCAATGAGCGCGCGTGAATTTCTGCAGTTATCGTAAAATTTCCATTGGAGGACTGAAAATGAGTGTGGATGAAATTGACACCGTACTTTTACTGCGAACACGATCGACAACAGACTCGGAACGAAAGTCAATTTTGCAGCAAAATTACATACAAATAGGCAGAGATAAACAGGGATAAGAAATTCTCAAGTTTGCGAAATCATAACATCATTTCTACCTTTATAAAGAAACTAATTTTCAAGAACGAAATCGACTGACACTTCGAAGACCGATGCGAAAACAAACTAGGCTAGTCTCCAGTGCCTTTCGGTCCAGAAGGTGATTTCATGAGGACTGGTAACAAGCAATGGCGGCCATTTCCACGCAACGGCACGTTCTTCACATTTGTTAGCTTCCAAAGTGCTTTTTGAAGAAAGAAAATGTATTTCAAATATAATGCGAGCCAAATACAAGTATTCAAGCGATTATTTTTCATGTGAAAGTTCTACTTAGTAGGTAAGAAAGGATTTTTGAACAGCTTGATCGCCACTCAAATCCGTATTGAATCAAAGGACCTCTCGAATCCCTCTGGAAACTAACTCGATCATACAACCCCCCTCCCCTCTGGAATGTCCTGGGTCTTTGACCCCCCCTCCCCTTCGGAATTTCCAATTCCCTCCGTGGTGGGGGTATGGATATTTTCTGGAACTACACATTTCTCTCAGCAGATTGGTTGATTCTTTATTATGCTACATTTGTATATAAAGTAACATGCAGGCCTGTAGATGTTAGCCTCTTAGTGAATTACAGCCTTCAATCTGCTCAACGGAATAATTTATTTTCTCAGAGAAGCCTATAAGTAGAATCTTTATACTGTTGTGTTTGCTAGCTCTGTAGCAATTTTTATTTATTTTTAAGTTTATTTGCTCATTTACGTGGCAACTATTGAATCGGTCAGATCTACAAAACATGTATTACCGTGATCTTTTGTTTATTAGCCTGGTGGTGACCTTACAGGATAATCTTTCATCATGTTTATCAGTGACGGTTATGCAGGTCTCATGATCTCTAACACGGAGCTGACATCACTGAGTGCGATATTGCACTTATTCCATGTGAATTTAAGCGGCTGACTTGGTCCTTCATCAGGTTAATCAGCCGCGAAACAATGAGTACAATGTTCTTCTCACAAGTTGGATCCACACAAGAATACAAAATGGGCAAACTCCGAAATACAACAGGCTTTCCGAATCCAGCCGAAAGAATTACAGAAACATCGCTCTTCGATTCAAAAGCAAATCGCAAGGCTTCCTCTTGATGCTTATTGAGGCTATCAAACCCGAAAACTTCGCTCACTTTCCTAAACTCATCCTCTGCAATTTTTTAACACGCGTTTGCAAGAGCTCCACGCACGACTTCTGTGTGTTACCTCTTCAGATATGCAAGGTGAAATGTGATTGGTTTTC
>JAHPZR010015572.1:0-5000 GCA_019787425.1 Platygyra sinensis | reverse complement strand
ATTCTCTTGACTGCATGTCATCTTGTCATCTTGTGTGACTCATGTTGTATTGATATTTTGAAAAGGAATAAGATGCTTATTGGTCTTCAACGGCTATTTTGAAAGTGTATGACAAGTGTTACAATTTCGAATGATTACGATTCGTCTCGTTTTTTTTACAACGTAAGTTGCTTGCAGTGCTTGCTACACTATGTCTGATATCCTTTATCCGCCAATAATAGAGCAAGGGATTCACAAACGAGGAGAAAAACACTATAGCACCGCAAACATTGAAGGCCGCTGAGGATGATTTAGTCCCAAAAATGTCCAAAATGTTGACTACTAAAAGGCAGCACACATAGGGAACGTAACTCAGTAAAAATAAAGCAAGAATATACAAAATTGTGATTACAGATTTTTTGTATTTCTCGATGTCAATGACGTTTTCATTATTTTGTATTTGATTTTTTTGGTGGCGTATGATTCGATAAACTTTGTAGTACGCGAATGCGGTAAGAACAAAACAAAGTGTTGTGCATAACACGAAGATAACTATCACTGCTTTGAAGTTTCTGTTCGTATAATACCAACCGTACATGTGGACAGCATCAAGTACAATTAGGAGAACTGCAGACGCAGCATAAAGTTTAACGACTCGACGCACTGTAAGAAGAGACCTTCGACTCATGTGCAGCCATCTTTCCACAGCTATTATTGTCATGACGATGACTGTTAGGGAGGAAAAAAAGTATCCAACGGTTTGTGTGATAACACCAGCAATGCAGATTAGTGTTCTCTCCCCTGCTAATTCCGCTAATTTGTACACAACATAGAATGGTTGACTTAGCAACCCACTGCAAAAGTCAGTGAAGGACAAACCAGCAAGAAGAACATAAGATGGAGTCCTTAGAGATGGGTTCTTCCAAATTGCCACCAAAATCAAAGCATTTCCTGCCACCGTCATCGGTACCATAAACAAGGTGAAAACACAAGCTGTAAGAGTCACCTGATAGTATACTGAGGTACTTTCACTGCTGTTTGAAATAAGTAGAAATGAACACCAACTGTCCGGCAAGCGAGACGAATTGAAGGGCATTGCTTACTCGAAAATCTGGAACAGTTTCACGGCAAAGGACTGGTGAATACTAAGATTTGGCTTCCCGCCAGTTAAATCGTGATCTAGTTACGAATTAACTAATGTTCTAATTACGCGTTATAGTCGTGGGTGAAACGATTACAGGGTTGGACATATTCGCCCCAAACAGTTTGGTCTCCAAACAGGTTTGTCACGTCCCAAAACAACAGGTTTGTCATGTCCCAAACCAGGTTTGTCATTTCCCATAAAAGGTTAACCGTGTCCCCACTCTGCCCTGTATAGGGAGGACGCCGTAGTTTTGGGAGATGAAAAGGCATTTCCTGACATCAATATTACATGGGTACCTTGCATGGTCTTGATATGATAAAATATATTTAACACAAACAAACGAAGACGTCTGCTCGCAGGCCGTAGATAGAATGAATGATGTGGAGGAAATTGTTGTAAATTATTGAAAAAGGTTTTATCAGAAAATTCGCTCCTAATTCTCATTATAAATTTTGGACACTCAAGGTAAAATTCAATTACAAATTCTGGGCCAAAGATTCAGGTTTAATAAAACCAGCTATCTCAAGTGTAATTGAAGGTTATAAAAGTAAGACGTACAGCTGCCAGTTCAACCTGGATGAGCAAAATTGTTTTTCGGCTCTAAACTAGAGTTCCTGCCTATTACGTCGAGATGAAGTTCTTAACTTAACCCGCTTTAGCATTCAGAGCGCGAGTGCTTTTACATGCCAAGCTCTTTTAGTAGTCAGAAGTGATATTTCTGTAGGTAACGTTAACTAAATGAGAAAAATATTGTAAACAAAGATTTCCCTATGCGAGTACAATTTGTACAGCTTTTAATATAAGATTTGTAAGGTGCGAGTGATAGAGGATACATTACGCTCCCATAGTTACAAGGTTTTATGCACTCTCCTTTATAATTTATAGCTGCTAAATTTTGATAAATTCTTAAGACTTTCTTTTGCTTTTCGTTTATTGATTTAAAGAAGAAATCGATCATCTTCCAAGTTTTAAATTATTGAAAATTTCATGATTCTTCAGTCTCCTCTTTTTTACAACGTAAGTTCCTCGCGAAACTTCTCACACCATCTCTAATTTCCTTTATCCTCCAGTAATAAAGCAAGGGTTTGAAAAACGACGAAGAAAGCAAAATGGCGGAGCAAGAGTTGTAGGCCGCTATGGCCGATGTTATTATTCGGTTATCCTGCATGGCGAGGAAGAATAACATGCAACACAGATAAGGAATGTAACTTAGTACACAAATTGCAAAAATATACAAGATTGTGAAGATAGACTTTTTGTATTTTGTGATATCTATGGCATTTTCGTTTGTTTGCACTAGACACTGATGCTGACGAATGATTCGGAAAACTTTAAAATAAGAAAAAGCCGTAACAACTACACAGACCCCTGCCCCCAACAAAAAGACAGCTTTCATTACTTTGTAGATCTCCCCAAGGTTCTTTCCCCCTCCATACATGCGAGCAGCTACGCCAAAAGCTACAAAAACTATACAAGTAATGTATATAATAACGATTCGACGAACTGTAAGAAGAGATCTTCGACTCATATGCAGCCATCTTTCTGTCCAACACTTTCTGCTACTGCTCCAGCAATGCAGAACATCTTTATGTTCTCATTTAATGTCTGCCAATTTGTACACACTATAAAATCGTCGAGTTAGTAACCCGGTGCAAAAGTCTGTAAAGGCCAAACCAGCAAGAAGAACATAAGATGGAGTCCTGAGAGACGGGTTCTTCCAAATTGCCGCCAAAATGAACGCATTTGCTACCATTGTCATCGGTGCCAGAAGCGAGGTGACAACACAGGTTGTAAGAGTTACCTGATAGTAAGGTCGTGAAGTGGCATTGAAAAGCCTAAAATTAAAGCACAAGGGGTCTGGCCCGGCACTGGGAAGAACTGAGCGACATTTCGAAGCAACTTGAAGCTGGAAATGAGATCTATGTTCCGAAAATCACTTATATCTTAGCTCGAAAGGCATATAGCTTTAATTAAACTTGACATGATTCCAAACGATTTCAAAGATGTGTTGGTTATGTATTCAGTCAGGTTTGCACCTTGAGTTCCCAAACCAGTTTAACGATTTAGCTACCTGCGTCCAAAATGAGTAATTTGCTAGCGTACTCTTTCATCATAAAAGCGATGTTTTCGTGAGAATTAATTTATTTTAAAACAAGCAAATATATTTTAATGACTGAGAAGAGTAGCCTTTATCCTTTATTTTTAAAGCCTGACAGCTGTCTTCCCCATTGACTTGCACCGAAAGAAGGGCATTGTCCAAAATATCTTTGCAATCAAATTACAAATCTTATTTAAGCCAACAAGAACAAAAAAAGCGGAAAAGGAATTAAACGAGCTTACAGAAACAAACGATGACATCAAATTGATTAATTAACAAGACACCCAGGAGTTTGTGCCACTTGCGATGATTAGTTCAGCCTTGTTAAATTTACGGCACACCAATCAGTTCAGTCGGTATCTAACTCGCGCCAAATAATAGCTTTGCAAGAAATTTAAAGAAAAGTTTTTCCTGACAATTTGAGCTTGCTTATGAAACCAAAGAATGCGAAATGATTAAACGAACTTACGGAAACAAATAGGTAATATTAGGTTGTTGTATTACTTGCAATGCTTAGCTCAGCCTGTTTATATTCAAAACAAAAATCAGTTCAGTTGGCATCTAGCCTATGCCGAATTTAAAAGAATGAAAGAAAGAAAGTGGGAATAAGGCCAATTCAGTAATATGATGCAATGGCCTTCATGCATTTTATCTCGTTTACCGCATAGCTGGTGGATTGTGGATTGTAGGTGAGGATGAGGAACGATGTCTGTGAGTCTCACAGTCAATTGAATGAAGCATATAAAAGCCACAATGAGTAGAACTCTACAGTCGGATCAGTGTAATGAAATAGTTCAGATGTAATAATTCGAGTCAGCTTTTAGTTTGCTATAAGGTCGTCTAAAAGGCCGTTGTCGATCGTTTTTAGGAAGTGTCGTTGGAAGATTCACAGATACCGGTGGGTTGTAGAGGTGCCTTGTAGACTTAAAGACGAACGTTCACTATCAGCTAAAAACCACAACTTGAACTTGTTGAGAGAACAAAGGGACACTTAAAAAAGCAAGTTTCAAATGACAATTGAAATACTTTGGAAGCAGTAATTAATTGGAAATAAATATTTGAAGCTAGAATTTTACTAAAACTGTTTCTTAGATCACTCGCTCTTGATTCAACTATGATGATGATGATGATGATGATGGATATGCACGAAGAGATGGTAGTTGCCCGCCAAACATCATTCATAGAACGTTTGGGTTCACAACTGCCAGGGGAGGACGCTGTAGTTTTAGAAGCAAGAAAAACATTTTTGTGACACGAACTAACTTACGGATTCTTACGGAGAAAAGTTCTTTGACAGTGTGTTCTACCAACGATTACATATGGGTGTCGATCAGTCATGGTCTTTACAAGAGCAATTTAAGATGGCCGAACACAGTTTTCGTGCGCGCACTTGCTAACACAATTCAGCGCGCGCACAAGTGAGGTTACAAATGTTGCACAAAAACAAACATGGCATCAATGCAGCGACAGGAACCCATTACTAGGAGCCTGCAACTCCCATTATAAGCCATTGCAACGGCATTTTTACAGACCAGTCTATTTTTAGATAATTTTCCCGCCTGTTACAGTCTACATGAGCACGCTTCTGTAAGGACAAAACAATGCGGCCTCACGTGAACATGTCGACATCACGTCGACATTAGCCCGTGCTTGTGATTGCAATCCACCGTAAGGAAAAATATGGCGGCTGTACATCTTACCACGATACCTTGCGAACCAAACTAAGCCCACTGGACATATAGAAATATATGGTTTAACGGCAGTCGTTCCTACACCAAC
>JAHPZR010015569.1:0-51258 GCA_019787425.1 Platygyra sinensis | reverse complement strand
CCTCTTATCCAGGTGAGGTGAAAGCGGTGGGGTGGGGGCCCCCTGCTCTTGTGTTATCTCTTGTGACCTTGCACAATGTGTGGAAATCTTGACACCACAGGTTCCTGATGGGAGTAAAACATGGATACCAGATTGTCAATGTTATCTCGACGACCACTATTTTGGATCCACCTCTTACTCTCATTTACAATTTTTCAAGGGAAGTGGTGGGGAGGAGGTTGGAGTTTAGAGAATGGGCGCGTAAATGAGAAGGGTTCTCGTTTCTAGGAGTAAAATCTAATTCAATGTTATTTGTCTGTGCGTGTGAAAGCGTGAAAGGGTACCTTCCAAGGAGCCTTCACTTCCAGGTTTATTACAGTTTCAGTACCATCTCACGGATATTGAAATTCTCGTTACTGACCGTCACAGATTTGGATGAAGAAGATATGCCCTACTTGACCATTGTCGTTCTCTTTGTTATCTTATCCTTTGCTGAACACAATAGGGCCACTTATACGAAAAAAAGCCGCGAACTTGCCGGATAAACGGTGCATTTTAACCAGTTCGGGTCTTACACAAGCCGCAGATAACATAAGCTGCGGCTTATGTAAGAAGAGGGTTTCGAGCTTGGCTTAAATAAGCCGCAGCTGATTTAAGACGGGAAACCACTCGTATAAATGGTATCGCGGCTTGTTTGAGGCTTACGTAAGACGTGTACTTACACTGCGCAAGCGCAACAGTTCCCGCGTTTGTGAGACAGCTCGCGCAATTCCGCGATTGCTACCACAACCAACACAAAACAGAGGCATTAGTCACGAATAAGCGATAAACTATTTAAACGAGCACTTCGCAATTTTCCACGCTTGCATAAATGGTCCAGTTCGAGTCTTATGTAAGCCTCGGATTATTTTCTCGCATAAATTGCATTAACATAAATGAAGAGTTCGTGACTGAATTGGGTTATTATAATAGGAAAAGTTGTGAGAATTTTATGCAGACGTCTGTCTGAGCACATTACATGACTTACCCGAGTTGAAGACGATGATCTGTAAGCAAATGTGGACTTGTTACCATGCCCCTGTTGGAATGAGGCAACCAGAGAACAGTGTAAGAGAGAGACAACACATCAAATGCAGCAACTGTTTAATACACATGAAAAAGTACAGGCTGATTCACTTTACAACTCCAAAATTGAAACCTTTAAACATATTTTTTTCGTCTTTAGTTCTTATTTCCTTCTCTGACCTAAATCACATACTGTGGTCCAAAAATTTAAAAAATTCATAGACTGTACTACAAACAGTATTACTGTACTGTACAGACTCTATCAGAAACAATGCCACTGTACTGAACAGACTCAAACAGTGGTATTGTATTGAACAGACTCCTCCACAAACACTGCTACTGTACTCAACGTAATGGTAAGTCAGGAAAGAGCAGAAGAGTTACCTTTTGGTTCTGTGCCTGATTTGTGAGCCACGATGACTGCATGTTGATAGCCGGTGTCTTAAGTCTCTCTGGAGTCTCAATCTACAAAATATTTTAAAATAATTAACAATGCTGACAGTCTTCTTAAAATTGGCTAAGTGGCCATTTTATGAACAAAACAGGCTAAAAATATCTACTAACCGCCTTCACCCAACCACCTAACTGACATAACGTAACTAACAAACAGACTGGTTGGCCAGCCTGATTGCTAGACTGCCCACTGAAAAACTTGTGATCTGTTATGTTGGAGTTGATGATAAGAAGTAAAACCGCTGGCTGAGCGCAAAATGCCTATAATTTAACTGATCACTACCTACCCTGTACACCGGAAGTGCTCTGTACACCGCCCCAGTCTCTGGGGATCCTGAACTCGTACTCTCCAGGTGAGAGTTGTAATGCTGAAATAAAATAGCAAGCGAACCTTGAATTGTTTACAGGGGGTCACCCCAAAAACCTCAAAATAATACGGCTCAAGACAAGCCATAACCCAGAGTGGTAGTTAGAAGGCTTGTCAGAGGGTATTCGGTCAAAATCAAGTGGACGGCATGACGTCACGAAAACGCGGCCTGGTTGCTGAGTACTGTTCAAAATGGTGGCAAAGAATTTTGGGTCTGTTTGGAGAAGAATTTCACAAAGAAAACTTGCACTTTAGAGGCTGACACCTCGTTGGATGGCTTAATTTATTAGTGTTGACAAATAGTATACGCTTTTTGGAGAGATCTCCTTTAAAATGACCCTTGAACCACAAGTAATCTTCCAGCCTTCCTAGATTAACTTCTGCCGAAATCATTATGAAAAAAGAAGTTACGGTATGCAGTTCATGAGAATATAGGAATCAATCATCAAGTGGAAGTTGAACTAAATTCCTCCAAGTAGTACTAGAGCAAATGAATGATCACTGGATTGGAGAATCGGGATGTTGAAATCGCGATTCAAAAGTTTGATGGCACATCGTATAACAACATTTCACACTGGTTACAGGGTAAGCGAAGTGTAGGAAAATGACGGGACAGAAAGGAAACTTAAAGGGACACAGTCAGCTGGCACACATGCGCAATAGATACCTTTTAATAGGTAATTTGCATATAACAGAGACAGATCAGAACTTCATGCTAGCCCATATATCCATATATGGATAAGACATTCCATATATGGATATAAATGGATAAGACAATATGGGAGTGTGCTCTATATGTGGGCTAGCATGAAGTTCTTGCCCAGAGACGCGATAAATACAGTTTTTTAATTAGATATGATGAAAATAATATCATAGGATGAGCAACAGGACACAAAAACAGGTTTTCCAGTAAAGGATTGAAAATCAAGCAAAATTCACTGCGAAAATTAAAGCGGATTCTCGATGAACTTTTATTTCAAATTGGGGTGAACTTTTTTCAAAGTGAAAAAACTAGTGTCCAGTTCAGCGCGGCCCCAAAGCTGATTGTGTCCCTTTAAAGGTGACACTGCATGATAAAGCACTGGTTAACGGTGTCTACATTGGGATCCCTTACTTCTGTGCCTTGTTAAAACACGTTGCCGTTTTCTCAAAATTTGAAACACGATCGGCAATAATTTGACTTAAGTCCAACTTTCTTCTAACATGCTTTTACAGGGTAACTAAACAGCTCCAAAATGTACACCTTAACATGTTAGATGCCGGTAATGAGCACTGTACCAAAATGAAGGGAACAACTGGGAAGATCTAGGTAAATGTTTTATCTACCTTTGGTTTTGATAGGGAATCAAAGAACTTCTTGTTGTCGCCTGTGGGTTTTGTTTCTTTTTGGGTGGAATGTCGGAACGGCAGCCATCTGTAGACCAATCAGATATTGAACAAACATTTAAATTTACTCAATCAATTGTTCTGCATAGAAAAATTCATCGGTGTGTGAATGTATTATAGAGGCATGCATAGGTCCGTCGTTCGCTAAGTCAGTTCGTCGGCCCCTCGGTCAGTGAATCGGTTGATCGGTCAGTCTTGATCGGACAGTCCGTTACACTACGAGCAGCCGGTCTTTGTTCGTAGTCAGTCAAGTATGTGGCGGAAGAAAGCCAAAAAAAGAAACGAGAAGAGAAAGTCAAAGAAATTCTCTTATTGAACCAAGCCAACTTAAGTTATTTAAACCATCAAAAGAGGCTTTAAAGAACTCCAATAAGTTGCCAACACGCTCAATCATGATCCAAGCATGACTACAAAGAAACAAAATCACCAACACCTAAAGGGCTGCTGCCAATATTCTTTCCTCTACCTCAGCTATTTCCTTGGAGTTCTATTTTGTCGTTAGTAAGCACGTGAATACAATGATTTGTCGTTAGTAGGCACGTGAATACAATGTTTTGTCGTTAGTAGGTAAGTGAATACAATGTTTTGTCGTTAGTAGGTAAGTGAATACAATGTCTTGTCGTTAGTAGGTAAGTGAATACAATGATTTGTCGTTAGTAGGCACGTGAATACAATGATTTGTCGTTAGTGGGCACGTGAATACAATGTTTTGTCGTTAGTAGGTAAGTGAACACAATGTTTTGTCGTTAGTAGGCACGTAAACACAATGGTTGCATATGAAAGCAGTTTCCCTCGCATAAAACATGTATTGCATAAAACGTATTTACGGTGTGTGACAAATAAAAGATGATGTTGACGATAACGATTGCTACTTGGAAACCACCCTAATAAAAAATGCATTCTCAAGCCTCACTCTAAAGGGAAACGGTCCACAACATAACTGTGCTACCTTGTGTCATCAAACATGAGGGGGCAATCAACACCGCTATCAGTTGTCTTCTGGACGGCCTTGGTGGCTACGTTCTTTAACGTTTTAATAGGGCCCTGAAAATTATACCAGTTAGTCAAACTTCCAATGAAATAAAACTAATTTTTACAATAAAAATCACTGTTGAAAGTGTAGGCGACTGTTTCTGCTAGGAAAGAAACTGACTTCTTTCGCATTTTCTTCTTTGCAATTTTTCTTTTAACCTAAGCTCAAAGTGAATCACACATTTATCAGTAACACTTCCAACACCTAACAATGATATACAACAACAAACTACCGTAATTTGCAACTAAAAAAATGTAAAAAAAAAAGAAAACACAGAAACTGCAAGGTACACTTTTTAACACCCAAAGTAAGTTGATTTTGTGAATCACTCATGTCTCAACAACGCATCTTAACAGGATTTTAAATGCTTTTCATAAGAGATCACAATCCAAAACTGAACACTCAATCGGATTGCACCGCTCATAAAAGTGCACCTTTTTGCAATAATATGCACTCATTGGCATAATTGAAAACTAAACATCATCCTTCCTCTTCCTGTGGGGAGTGTGCATACCTGAGACATTCAATACAGTTGTGAGATGAAGAACTAACCTCTGAGATGTCGTAGGGTTTGACTGGTGTAGAGGGAACAGACTTGGAAGACGGCATGTGCCACAGACGAGGCTGACTAAAAAAGCCAATGAAATGACCTGTATTACGATACCACACCCTGTGGAGAAAAAACAACAAAGAAATGATGATTGATTCTACAAAACCACAAATGTTTAGCTCACCGCTTGTTTACATTGTCACTGATTTTCATTGCTAAGTAAATTCAATACTTCGCTACGTAATTTATTACTGACGAGTATCCGTATCAAAACAAGACGCACTAGTCCATGCTGAGCCTACAAAAGCGTTGCCAATTGGAATGAAAAAGAACAAAACCAAAAAACAAAAGTAAACAGTTCAAAAAAGGAGAACAGGAATGAACGCACAAATGAAACTAATGAACTTAGTTTGCTGACCTGTTCTCAAGCCTAGCACCTGGTCAGCCACAGTTGCCCCAGGTTTTGTAGCGTGAAATTTTGAGCACGTTTTTCACTTCCTCCTTTTTTATCATGTCCTAATAATTCGAAAGCACCCATTTACAGGTTTACTCCTGGACGAAGCCAGGCACTGTCAGAGTAAGATGTTTTTCCCAAACACACGACCAAAGGACAACAGCCAGGGCTTGAAGGAGGTAACTTTGACACTATATGAATAGCTATCAGTGATACCACTAGTACACTGGTCAATGAGGGGCGCCTTTCGAGCTCTCAACTTGACTTCATTGAATTAATATGTACCTGACAGAACAGTCAGTTGACGCAGACACGATGACGTCAGCACTTTGCACGTGTTCCAGTCCAACAACACGAGTGAGGTGCCCTCGCCAGCAAACAATCTGCTTGATTGCATTCTAGAAACACCACGTAAAATACTAGGTTAACAGTAACGAATGAGTGAATGAACTGAATAGGGTAAGGACTATATAGAAAGCGGTCAGAGCTGTAGTAGGACGCAGGAGGCAGCGGATCGGAGAAGGACGGAGAGGAGGAGGAGGAGGAGGAGGAGGAGGAGGAGGAGGAGGAGGAGGAGGAGGAGGACGAGGAGGAGGAGGGAATTGAAGGAGGGAGCAGCGTAATAAAGCGTTTAGGGCACACGACTTGACATCTGGAGTTTGCGGTTTAAGTCCCGTTCTGACCACTAGCTGGATTTGTTCTCGGTAGTCCCAAGTTCAACTCCTCGGCAACTCTTGTACTGGTTTGCCTCCTCCCAGTTGAGAATTTTAATCATGTTAAGTTCATTTACATTATTTTTTCATAGTCTTTTTCTATGGGCTCTGAAAAGTCCCATTGGAGAAGTTGTTGCCTTTTTTAACATCTCGTACAGTTAACACGTCTTGTCGCATTAATCGTTGCGAAAAGTAAAACTTGATCCTACTTTATGCAACACTCGCTCTTAAAACCTTCGAAAGACGCTCATTTCAAGGGATGTTACACTTGACAATATTTCGTACAACTTTAGTGGCATCAAAATTTGGAGTTCGCATTACTCATATTTTGCACTGTGACTGATGACTGATACAGGCAGAGATGGAAAAAAAGGAGGAGCAAAGAGAGATGGTAGTGGTGGGCTAAGCAATTTACCTTGGGTTCTTTTTTGCTTTCCTCCTTGTTACTTTCCTGTTCGTCTTCCCGTTGGTCTCCATTACTTTTTTCGGATGGAGGATCGAGAAGAAAGTTGCCAACATCCCACACCGTGATGTAACCCCCTGGACAGAAAATAAGATTAACGACCTCAACAACGCTATGGCGTGTTAGCACAGTTTTAGAACGGATGATAGAGGGTGGAAAATACATAGAAAAACGCACTGAGCACGTAGAGTTCAAAGTCAGGGCGCGCATCTGGAAAAAAATGGTCAATTTTTCGTTTTCTTTTACGCCCACTGTTACCAACATAGTCTGCTATTTTTGATCTCAAGGCAACTCTTAGAGGGCAACTCCTTCCCGTGCAACTTCCAACCAGCACTATCGTGGCAAGTTTTGGTTCAACTGAAACTTTTTTAACCTATTCTAAGCGTTCCAATGTATTCCATAAAATTTAACAGATTCCCGTTCATGACAACAACACGTTGTCATGGTTCTAAATACAAGAAAACCTAATCAAGGTCAGAAACCCAACGTACTAACAAAGCAGTGGAGAAGCAAGCTACTTGTCTTACTTGCATCTCCGCTGATAACAAAGTTGCAGTCTGGATCTGTGCACATAGCTGTCACTGCTGATGCCTGCCTTCTGGTTATCGCGCGTATCTCTGATAACAGAGTTCCCTAAAACATAGCAAACAGTTCTCAGTCATTTCGCCTGCAATAAGTCTCAACAACATCGCATTTGTCCTCACATCAATATGTCTTCCGAGCAGATAGCAAAAGAGAAACAAAAAACATCAATTAACCATGCGTGTAACGTGTTGACGAACAGCTTCTCAGAACATTGAAAATTCAAACCACTGAGGAGAGTCGTTACTTAAGGACTTAAGAGCTGAACAGTATCTTCAATAACTGAGAAGAAAATTAGCAGAAATCTGTGGTTACTTTTTTGGGAAATGAAATAAATTATCTTTTTTTCGGCTCGTGAGCGGGCGGAATTCAACAAATCCTGCAATCTGATTGGTTCCTGGAGCGGGCGGAATTCTCTCATACGGACCGCTACAGCGGGCGGAATCCATCGAGTTGATCTATTTTCGTGAATGAATTAGCGGTTATCGTCAATCTTTCGCCCTTTTTACACTTCAAAAGACGATGAATTAACGCAAGTTTACCTCTATTCACCTTTAGATGGCAAGGAAAGTTACTGTAAGTAAATTCAATTGAAGTTTTTGAAGTTGTGAGAGTTTGTTTGGTTGTTTGTTGCTCGGCGCTGTAATGGCGCGTAATCCTGTGTGTCTCTCTGTACAGTTTTAAGTAAAAACTGAGTCAATTTCAGTCGAGTTTCCCTCTCTAATCGTTGCTGTACTTCAGAGAATTGCTGTGGAGTACACTTAACGAATTTTCTCGTTATCTGCTACTCAATTTACGGTAGAAAAGTCTAATTCAGTCGAGTGATTCGCAGTGATCGACAAAAACTGTTTTTGAAGTACAACTTCAAACTTTGAACAAAAATTCACACCTGGAAAACAATTTTGGAGACCTAACTAGGGAACTAAATGCACTAACATAAAGTAGTTCGAAATAATTCTGTTCTTTAATACATCTTTCTTCGTATAGTATCTGATTTACTCGTTCTTTCGCTCGTTAGATTTTTTGCGAATGGTTTGTAGACGGCGCATAAGCCGATTCAATGGCAAAGTTGCGTAAACAAACGCACTTGTAAGCCAGTTTACGGCAAGAAAAAAAAGATAAAAATGTTATTGGCCGGCTTAGGGTCGGTCCGTATAGGGAAAAACTGTGACCTCGGGCTTGAAAATGCTGCCCTCGGCCTGCGGCCTCGGGCAGCATTTTCAAGACCTCGGTCACAGTTTTTCCCTATACGGACCTCCCAGCCGGCCAATAACATATATTTCTACAGGGGTAGACATAACGGGCCGAAAAGAGCATGTCCAAATTATGTTTCCTTTAATGAAAAAAAAAATGCAGGGCATTTGAAGACATTTTTTCCGGGACGTAAATGAATAAACAATCAAAGATTGTCTGATATAACGCTCTGCATTGAAAAATAATCGAGCTTATTTGCTGCGCACTGACATTACCAAAAGTCACCTAAATAACTATATTTGTCAGTATTATGGCATGAAAACAGGCACGGTGACCCCCTCTTTTTATTACGTTTTTAACATCTTCTTGTACTATAGCGACAGCATACCAAGTTTCATCGGAAATCTATGGAGAGTTCTTTTACTAGGGAATCACCTTAAGCACTGTGCAATTCTATTGTGATTCTACTGTGATTCAGTGGATCTGAAGTTTTCGAGAACGAAAACTCTTGGTTTGGAAAGGTGGAGTAGGTGGTACAAGCTTGGCAGCACGTTTTTCCTGTGTTCTTTGAACTCGTACATGGAACAAATTTCGTACTAGAGTATTTCTTGTTACCTATACTGATAATTGTGTTAGTGGTGAAGGAAGTCTTGTAAAATGACTCAAGCTATCAAAGATGAGAACAGCGCTAAACTGGTTCGGATAGGAAGGTATGTTTACAGTCTAGAAAAAATACCGCTATCCGTCGGCTGATGACGACAGTTTGCTATGCTACAAACTCACCGATAAATTCCAGAAGCGTAGAAACCCGTCATGATGAGAAGACACTAACGCTGGCTCACTAACTTGTAAAAATGCGCCAAACACAGCTTCTTCATTATCTACATCTTCCTTTTCGTTGTCGTGTGCATCCTCGTTATCATTTTTGTTGACATGTTCTTCGGTCTCTTCCTGTTTGTGCTCCTTCTCGTCTTCGCTATTTTCTTTGTTTTCTTTATCCTCGCCCTCTTGTTCCATGTGCTCCTGATTTGTATTATCAGTCTTTACTCTTCCGTCTTCGACTGAAACTCCATCTTGCCCTCCAGTATGAGTGGCACTCTCCTCTCCTTCATTGGCACTGATTTCATCTCGTTGATTATCTGATACTTGAATGTTGGTATTGCTGTGTAAAGGATGAAGGGTCATATAAAGAGAAAACCTCACTATAAGTGTCTGAAAGATCAATGTTAAAGTAGATATAAAGAGACCGACTTAAGCCTGCTCTTTAGCTGCCTGGACACAATTCATATCTAAAATGTTCCCTTAGATACGCCGTATGCAAATGAGCAAAAATGTAAACAATGACGTCAGCGAGCATTAATCCCACCATATATAAACCGAGCTTAAGTCGATCTTTCTAGACTAGGCCTTTCTCTTGGCGTCTCCAATTTTTCCTTGGTACAACAAAAACATTTCCCTGTTTGGCCAAGTTCTAAAGCGCGAAAATTATTATAATGTGTAAAATATAGTCTACAGTGATTAATTATACCCTTTGCCATATATGATGGGTTTTCTGACTCGATGAACAAGGTAGAGGCATCTGTACACCAGCTCATCATCTCCATGTTTGCGTCTGTGTTTGCTACTGTTTGCACTTCTAGATCTTGGCGGTTCACACCTGCCGACAAAGAGTACAGGAACACAATTACAGATGACAAACTGATACTGGGAAGTACTCCAGAAATAACGCGACCCCATCTCAAAATTAGAAAGAGAGTCTAACTACAATGAAAACGTAAAGCCTATAACTGAGGGGTAACGCGTCGTTTGTATTCATGCTCAATTAAAAGAGTAGTTTTTCTGTTTCAGAC
The DNA here is from genome assembly GCA_019787425.1 of Platygyra sinensis. NCBI lineage: Eukaryota > Metazoa > Cnidaria > Anthozoa > Scleractinia > Merulinidae > Platygyra > Platygyra sinensis. Next base: position 41,169 of record JAHPZR010015569.1, on the reverse strand, counting down.
GATATTTAACGCATAATACCAACGAGGCTATGGCAGCAGCGTATTTGAGGCTTTAGGAAGAAGTGACTTTCAGTTTGCAGTATTAACCAAAGGCGACTGAAGAACTGGCTAACCTTAAGACGATTTTCTCTGTCTCCAAATTCCACATGATCACTACTCCACTAGTTGTACCGGCAAAGAGCAAAGGCGAGACGCGTTCCAGACAAGTCACTTCACAGAGCGAAAGGACATGTTCCTGAAATTAGTAGTAGAAAACAGTTGAGACTGACACGAAGCACAAAGGCAACTGTTAAGCTACAGTAAGTGACTAACAAATTTATGATTTGAATTGTTAATATGTCACTGCCGCCGGCCTGCTTCTTGAATTGTGTCACCTTCGATGAGTCCAAACCAGTCTCAAAACCTGCATTGCAAGGTTTAATGCTGCTAAACTGAGCAAGATGAACAATTGTTGTGGCAAACGAAAGCTACTAACGTATCAAGGCTTACTTCATTGCTTGATTTGACCTCCTGGGTTTCTCCAATGGTGGGCAGGGGAGCTCTTGAAATAAAAGGTCCTTGTTCATCTGCAAACATCAAACAGAAGCAATATCACACGTTAACATGCGGGCTGTTCATTTTAGGCCGCAAAGAACAAGAGCCAAAGAGTTCAGACCACTTACACCAAAAGTTCATGATTATTATCAATGCTCTCATTAATAAGAAGGCAATGGCAAAGCAAAGTGTATGATTTCGGTTTGCTCATTTTGGGTTTACTCATGGTGAGAGGGACTTTTCTAAAGGCATAATAGAGGAAATAGGAGGTACATGTAGCTGACCAAAAGAAACGAAGCGAAAAGTGTCTCTTGTTCGCGTGTATTGAGTATTACCTTTGTCATTATGCGAGGGCTCTGGTGGGATGAAGAGATCACTTAAAACCTTCAGTTCAATAAGAGTTGCTATTTCAGCCGGGTCCTGTGGAAAAAGCAGATGAAACTGATAAAAATTGAACTTTAACTCAGGAACAAAAACAAGAGTAGCAGCAGCAAAGGACATCCACTCCATTAGTTATGAGAAAATTAATGCAAGGTGTTGCTCAAGGGGTATTTAAATTTTGCTTCGAACTACCGGGATGAACATTAACACTTTCCAGTTACATTGTATGTGCAATTCCTGAACATACCTCTCCTCCTTCCCCTACTGAATATCAAGAATACCCCAAACAAAGCCTCTTAAGTAAAATACGACACAGTGCTTGTTAATTTATGGCTTTTATTAAAACGAATCCATTATTCTTGTCTAAAACGTTCTCTAACCTCCATGATTCGTATCTTGTTTCCCCATGAGGAGACCAGCAAGCACCTCTTGTTGTAGATTGTGTGATACGCCAGCCCGGTTACAGTGTCTTCATGACGCTTTTTAGTCTGCTCATCTGGATACTTCTTATACAGCTGCCCACTGCCGAAATCCCACACTTTTATAGAACCTGATTCCAGAAAAAAACAGTGTTACTTCTAATGAAAATCTACAGATACACACTCACTGAAAAACGAACAATACACAGTCATTGACGACAATTCCTGGCCAATGATTCTTTAAAAATCAAGCTTACTTCAGCCCCGTCTACTTTCATGCACTTAAAGGGCCCTAGTCAGCCTCCGCCATTTTCGATGCCATCGAAATTATTGATATAATAGCACAGTGAAGCGAATTCTTATTGTTTTACTGTAAGCTGTGTTCCTGAAGGTATGTTTAATTATCTTGAGTAGTATTACAGTGATTTTTCTTTGTTTCGACAGGCTTCGTTTAAAATATAAAGCCAAATTCTAGTATGTAAACAAAAACAAAGGTGTGGCTGACTAGGGCCCTTTAAACACGTATGCAGAGTTGAGTATTGAGCTTGGGAAGCCTGTGCTCTAATGGGATTCTAAAAAAGCAGGGGCGAGCACCAGTGGCGTGTGCCAATGTTAAAATTTATGGGTTTTGTTCAAAAAAAAAAGAAAACAAAATTAAAACTGATCAAATTGGCAGAAATCCTTGACTAAAGCCCTTTGTTCGGCGTAATGTTACTAACCATTGTATGCTCCAGTGGCGAGCCTGTAGCCGGAGCTGTCAACTGTCATGGCTGTGATCTCTGTGGATGGGCCATGGGCATCAGTTACCTGGTACACAAACTGACCTGTCTCCATTTCCCAAACCTGCACAATAATGAAAAGACAAAAGAAACAAGACTTAATCCTGCTATATCACAAGACCTTGGTAGGATGTTGTTGGTTTTGCTTGAAATGCCGTGGACCACAAAATGGAAATGTGCGGCCCTGGTACTAAGTGTTTTTTCTCTCTTTTTTTTCCAATCTCAGCTTGGCCAGACGAACAGTTACCAACATGGCAATGATTTTGTGTTGTACGACTGTGTGCCTAGGAAACCATAGGAGCAACTCTGTAAGAACTAGTGGAAGTTCTTCTACTTTTATCTAGCCTGACAAGACGTTATTTGGGTTTGTCACACAAACCTCCTCCCCCACAAACATGCACAAGAGGGTACCCTTTCACATTGAGAAAAACAAACAGTTGGCATACGAGTTGTCAAGTGGACGACGCACTTTATGGTAATTTTTGTTACATACCAAAGTTCTTACAAAGTCATTGAAAAATCTGTAAGAATAACAAGACTTATCAAATAGTTTGTAATAATAATAATAATAATAATAATAATAACAACAACAACAACAACAACAACAACAACAACAATAACAATAACAATAACAATAATAATAATAATAGTAATAATAATAATAACAATAATAATAATGATTAACTGTACCTTGAGAATTCCTTCAGCACAACCACTTATGACCTGGTTCATCTGGGGATTATACAGCAGCTGACAAACAAAGGATTAAAACTTCATTAAACCTGCCTCCTTTAAAAGGGTCAAGCCAGCACGTAGAATGGGAGAAAATGGGAACCACAGAATTCAAATCTTACTTGGCATATGGGTCTGTCATGAGTGTGTGGGACCTGAAGGGAGTCCTGAATGGCTCTTGTGAGTGGCCAGGTGTCAATCACACTGCAACCTACAAATGCATAATTTTAAAGAAATGAGATACAACTGAAGGGGTGCATGAAAAAAAAAAACCACTTTAAGTGACATATGATATTTCAAGTATCGACACACATGAAGAAATCCTTCTAGGAGTGGATGTTCAATCCTTGATTGATCAGCTATTGTAGAGCTCTTGACCCTCAGATAAACAGTACTGAGTGGACGTCTGACAAATCAAATGACTGACTGAACGACTGTCTGTAACTTCAACTCAACGTTTCATAGCTTGAGGTAAGGGAGTAACTTTCTTTTCTTTTAACCAGCGTAGCTTATTCAGCACCAAGGTGGTATCCATTGGAAGGGGGGGGGGGGGGGGTTGGCGTTGGGGCATTGGGGGTAGGTGTTTTCATACCTGTAATGAGTCTGTCATGCTTAGCATCAAAAAGCATGCAAGAGATGCGTTTTTCTCCTGGCCTCACTTCATTGTCTGTAAATACCTAAAATAGAGTTCACAGCAAAACCCTATGAAATAACTGTACTTGTCAACCACAAATGATTCATTTTCTTTGATAAAAGCATATACATGAAATAATTTAAAATAAAAATGTAACAATTTCTAAAATAAAGATACCTGAAGACATGACAAAGTCTGGATGTCCCACACTCTGAACACCTGGGTAAACAAAAAGAAACAACACCTTGTCGGTGCCCTAATGCTCTCACTGATATACATGTACATATGGCTAGAGATGAGAAACTACCTTGTACCAAATGGGGGAATGACTTTGAATACATGTCTGAGGGCTTAAAAAATGGAAAAATTGAACAGGAGGACTGGCTAGTGTATAATGAAGAAAGAAAAGCAAGTTAAGGTCAAGAGTGCACCATTTACAGGGTTTTCAAAATAAAATAAAGTAGCAGGTGGAAATCATAAAGTAGAAGGAGCAGTACTTGCTCACAATCAAAGTGGCAAGGTGTGAAAGAGTACTGGAGCTGGTTACCTACTTTTGCAAGGGTAGGGAGTGGGTTAATAATAATAATAACAGCATTTATTGCTGCTATTATTATTATTGCTGGTCCTGAAAAGTTCTGAAAATCTGTGTACATTCTGGTGCATTTCTAGCTCACACAAATGACTATCTTGGAAGCAATAACTGTATAAAAGACAGCACAGCTGACTTTTTTCACTTGTTCATATATTTCCTCAAAAAGGTCAGATTATGGTTACTTTGGTGAAACGAACCTGCACATCAACAAACTTTGTGACAAAAAGTACCCAACACAAACGCTTGAAATAGATGGTGCGTTGCATTGGGCACTGCATTATTTTGAAAACCCTCCATTTACTACATTTTTCAACTTGCATTTAAATTGAATATTTAAGGCATTACTCACTCGTGCTGTTGATAAGCTGATGAGTTGCTGATCCTTTTCATTAACTGCAACGTCTACAATTGTGAACAGATGGCCAAGAAGCTTTCCTGCAAATGAATATCCATTCAAAGGCCTTATTAGAAATACTCTGTGAAAGAAAACACCCACAAATCAAATACCTATTACTTTCTAAGAGTGTTCCATGAAGGGTGATTTTCCACTGGCTGAGTGAAACGAAATAAGTGGAAAATGTTTTTCTCACACACCGCTGGGGCCTGGGGATGGGTTTAGGTCATGTGACATGTAAGGGCGGGCAGTTGTTTTTGTTGACCGCCATTGCTTGACCTTCCCACCCACCCACCCTAGAGTTTTTTCAGTTGTTCATTTCACTTTCGATCGATTTTAGACATTCATTTTCATTCTTTCCAAGTTCATGTTCTTGAACTTCCGTGTAAACTTTTGTATTTGTGAAGCTGTTATTTTGATTGTATGAATAAAGGTCAGGCTTGCGGTGGTCGGCTTGACATGGCTCCCAGAGGTGTCTGAGAACTACTCTTCATTCTCCTTACTGATTCTGAAGCTGACAAAAGGCCAGAGGAGGCATAGGGGGAGGAACAGACAAATCATCAAATAGAGTGTTAAGTGCAGGGTGCAGAGACAATCAATTTTTGGGCAGGCCCCACAGGCATGCTCTAACTTTGATGTACTAGCCCCGAAATCATCCTATCTACCCTGCAACACGTCCCTCACAATATTTCTGTAACTTGAATTTCTTCAAAACATTTTCCCAACAAAATTCGCTTGCCCATTAAGCAAGTAAAGGACAGAAATTATCCAATAGCTCAATTTGAAAGTCGGCAAGCCTCAGGTTGCACACTAGGGTGTTGTATGATGGAAAACTATATTGTCCAGATATGTCCAGGATTAAATGCTGATAAGATTCAAATTCCTTATGATAGACAACACAAAGTGTCTTCACTAAAAAAGGTCGCCAAAACACACACAGTTACATCGAATGTGAAGTAATATTTAAAATATCAAATAACCCTGTGAAATATGAAGTACTAGTTAAACAATACTTCCATTTAATCCTGGACATAAGTGATATTCAAGGAAAAAGTTGTTATTGTTCATCACAGTAGATACAATAATAAAAAGTATTATTGTTGTCTCACAATGTACATGTAGAGCGACAAATGACAATAGACATCTCAAGTGACTAGATTGTGAGACAAACGATAATACACTCAACACATTATTATTACACGATATTCTCAGAGCAAAACATTGTGTTGTGAAGGGTTTTTGAACTGAGTCTGCCACCTCACTGAAAATTCCAGTTTAGCGTTCATATTTTCATATAAAACTTTGGCTTTTAAATCCCCTCCACCTTGGAATTTTAACATAAACTTCTGTGCATGGCGGTGGGAACTGATATTTTGCAACCACACATTAAACAAATATATTTCAGTCTACCTGTTGGCCTTGTAAATATGAGAGGATGCCACACTCTGATGACCTTGTCTGCACCTGGTACATGCAAACAACAATCTTTGAGTCTGAGCATTTCAATCAAAATTGGAACTTAAACCATCCACTTGTCAAAACAATGTTATGTAACCTGTCCTTTGGAGTACATGTATGTAAGACCTACATATACAATTACATTGTAAGTATGTATATGTGGTGCTTTCTTCCATGCTTTTGGCAAGGACATGGCTTGTAGCTGCGCTAGCACAAGTCACTTGCAGTTTATCACTATCTATCTTCTCTGTTGCTTCTTAGATGTAAAGATGAACTTCAGTTATGAACCCCAAAATGGACCCTGACACATTTTAGAGGGTTTCTTTCTTTTCAAAATTCTATTGCAGCATCTATGTTTCTTCTGTGGGAATACCCCTCTCCAATTCCAAAATCCAGTTGTTCAAACATGGAAAATGCTATCAAGTAGAAAAATGGACAAGTGGGCAAGTGTTGACAGAACAACCTACTGGTGTGCTATCCACTGGTTAGTGATTTATCTGGTGGATAGCACTCTCCATCCTTTCCACAACTAGGGCCAGAAAAATATAATACCATGTACGTGTATGTAGCAACAGCAAAAAGTTGAAGTGGACACCTTAAACAATACCAAAAATACAACAAGTGTAGAATATACCATGAAGCTATAAAGTGTGCTGTCATTTAATACATGTGTATGCCCAGCTCCCATAGCCTGGGATTAAAAACTGGTCTTAAAATTCTATAACTTAATGGATATTAAACAGTATATTCACCAGCTGTGATGATGACATTAGCTTTTGTGCAGTAATCAAAACAGTTGACTCCCTTTGGAACAGCAAGCTCTCTGACTGGGCTGAAATTCAAAAAAGCAGAGAAATATCACATGGATATAACTTATACAGGTAAGCCAATAACACACACAGCCAACACTACTAGTGCATTCCTCAACAAAGTATTTCACCTGTTATCCAAAACTCTTTCAATGCTTCCCAAGATAAAAGAACAACTGCTGCTTGGGGAACAAGATCCAAACATCTCCAGTTGAGGAAAATACTTTAGCTAAAATAGAAGGCAAAGATTACAATGTACTTTAACCTCCTATTCTTTGTCATTTGGGAACTCACTCAAACTGCTACACACAGATGATACAGTGAAACCTGTATTAAGCAGACACCATTGGGACCCTCAGTAGTGTCCACTTAATACAAGGCGTCCACTCGAAGCAGGTTCTAACATATTGTACAGGTAATAATTTATCAAAAATTCATGATTGTTATTCACTTATCAAAACTCGCGATGACCTCAACAGCTATGATCTTGGCAGTATGCAAGATGTCTGTCACATATGAACTCAGTTCAATGACCTTGCTCACCATGAGTTCTGGTAGCTCAGTAGAAAGAGAACCCACCCCGTGTTTGGGAGGTCATGGGTTCGATGCCTGTTGGTGACTCAGATTTTTTCTTTGTCCCATGCTCAAGTCATGTTAATTAATTCACTTTTCACATTTCATTACCGAGCTCGAAATTCACCATCTTTAGTCATTTATTCTCTCATCAATAATTTATAATTATCCTTTTGGAAACTCAGTGTAACACAGTGTACGAACAAAGACTGCTCAAAGCACAATGTTTAGTCAGTCAATGCATCAGTCTGGAATAACCAACTTCACTTTGAAACGATATCGCTGAACAAGGTTAAAGGAGTCTGAGCTAAGCTATTACAAATGGAATGCCCTTGAAGTGTCTCCTTAATACAGGTTTACTTCATAGTAAACGTAGGAGGAAACTTTTGGGACTCAAGCTGGTGTCTACTTAATAGAGGGTGTCTGTTTAATATGAGGCCCGCTTAATATAGGTTTCACTGTAATAAGAATGAATGCGTATACATGTACATGTAAGTACCACGCTGGGTCATAATTGACAATATTTAGAGCCCAGCACACTGTGTTCATCAGTTCTTTGAGGAACACAATCCAAGACCCAAGCCATCTAAGGGAAGTTAGAGCAATGGAAGTGGAGAGGAGTCTCTTCAGTTTGCACAAAAAATGCTTTCTCAGAGTTGAATTCAGAAACACATAGAAGATGCATGCCAAACCTTGATCACCCAATCATCATGGAATTTTCTTCCTTGTATTGCACTATGGAGAAAGGGAGATGTTTGTAAATCAGTTGCTGAAGCCACACCCGGCCATCTAACACCCAACAAGTATCCTACACAGTACACATGCTGACAATGTAGCAATTAAGTATGATTTACAGCATATTGCAGTTTGCATACTGTACGTTCTTTGCACACCAATTAATCGTTGATTAATAATATTATTATTATGTTATTAATATAACACATGTATCTACCCTGTAATGAACTCAACTGGGGCCACCCAACATTTTTCTGCCAATCACAAGACCAGTTCAGAACAAAAGAATTGGAGTTTGTTCATTTTGGACCAACTTGTGATTGGCAGAAAAAGGTTGGGTGGCCCTGGTTGAGTTCGTTTCAGTAATTTCCTTCTTTCCACTCCAGGGTGTGGAACTGCCTTGCACATACATGCACCATAGTGTCTGGTGTTTATACTTACTAAGTTAGTTTGCTCGGATCAATAGTCACAATCTGAGAATCTGTTTTCCCTGCAGTTGAGTTCTTCATATGAAGGTCCTTAGAGGACACTGTCATCATGTTTACATACCCTTTGTTTAAAAAGAATAAATGTACATAGTAATGTGAGTTTCCCTTGTGTACTCAAATAGCTGTCATGTTTTATCACAGTGTAATGCACAGCTTAGGCTTCTTTATTTGTTAAATATGAAGTATGGTAAACACCAGCATATAAGCCGCACCTTTTTCCTCAAAATTTTCGTATCAAATCGGGGATGTGGCTTATCTGCAAGGACATCTGAAGACCATGCCATAAATTTGCATAAATTAACACTTTTCAGCAAAAATTTTACAATCTCAATAGACCTGTGTAGCAAAATGATATGAACTCCACAAGACTATTCCACAGTATGTTTGCTTTTGCGAGTTTGGTGGCTCTTATGGTGAAAAGAGCCGTTTTTGTTCATATTAACCGGTTTAACATTGCCTTTCTTGAGCAGCTGAATGTCACTCGGCAGGGAATCTCTTTCCACCAGAAAGTTGTTTACATTGCTGCTGATGGCTGCTCACTTCAACAGAAATCAATCCCTGAACGAGCGAGCGAAAATACGCAGGGTAAACTGCATCGTTCCCAGTACTCCCAACTTCTGATCAATTGCCTGGTTACTAAGCTACGAACAAACAAACCGAAACCGAAGCGTTCATGTTGTATTATGTAAATTCTATTGAGAAACGGTTGATATAATGAAAAATAATGGATTAAAAAAACCAGAGAAAGATCAAATTTATGTCTAAGTCGGATTTTCATACCATTACAGAGCTAAAATTATAGGTAAGAGTTTTAGTATTCTCTGTTTAAATGCTAGTTAGTTAATGCGTGGGTTGGCCCATTCAATTAAAAACTTTCAGACGAAACAATGAATGTACATATCTGACATCTTTCTTAAGACTCCACTTCCAATTTACTTTAATTTCTTTCCAAATTTTTTTCCAAAAATTTGAGTTCCCAAACTTGGTGTGCGGCTTATCCGCGAATGCGGCTTATACGCCGGTGTTTACGGTAGTACCATCTGCTACTGAAAATACCAAAAATACGATGTTGTCTTCAAGTACATGTACACATGCATCACGTAAGAGCCAATAGACAAATTTTTTGATCAATACACCGAATGCAAATATGGCGGACCACTCGGTCGTCGCCCGGGACGAGTCGAATGAAAGCGAGGCTAATTGGGCTTTGATGTTTTGTTTTAAAATGCTTCCCGGCCAGAAAACTCTTGCTTTGTGGTCGACCTGTTGTTTTATTTCGCTGTGCCTACAAGTTGCTGTGTTTCTGAATGCGACGAGAGGGGATAGAAATCTTTCACCGTTAACCTCTAAGAGAAAATAGTGGATCAATGCAATTCGTTGAGACGGAGAAAAGGAGTTCACGATCGCTGCGGGGACTAGAGTTTGTTTGCTACGTTTCAGGATAGATCTCAGAAAAATCGTTTAAATGACGAGCTTATGTGGTGTCTGGTGGTGTTCCAACACGGTTTTCATGGCCACTACCCTCCCCAAGGTAAAGAAAAGGTCTCCTTGAATGATATCCTCTGTCTCAAAGGAAGAAGTTATTTGCGTTCGCGTCCACTCGCATGATTGCACGTGCACGGAATCGCACGAAGTAAATATAAATACTACGGTGCAATAACCAAGCGAATGAACTTCAACTGCCCCGTTACTGAAACCAGTGAAAGCATTGTGCCAAATGACAACAACTTAGAGCTAAATGCGATTGCTTACACATTTTCTAAGATCGATTCCAACCTGAACTTAAACAGTTCCTTTGGCGAATGTGAACTCCTTGCCTCCGTCTCTTTGCTTTCTTTCCCTTTAGAGGCGAACGAGAAAACTGAAAAAAAGAACACCTTCTCTGCTGTGGAAGATTCCACTCTGTTGCGGTGGCATTCAGAAACACAAAAACGCGTAGGGAGGGCGAAACAAATCGACTACGAAGCAAGACTTTTCTGGAAAAGCATTGTCAAAACAAAACATCGAAGCCCAACTAGCCTCGCTTTCATTCGACTCGTCCCGGGCGACGACCGAGTGGTCCGCCATATTTGCATTCGGTGTATTTGGATAGCACAAAAAAAGGAATGGCTGTTATTTCAGTTGTCAGCAGATGACATACAAAAAAACCTGACAGAGTCATTCTGTACTGTATTCACCTTGGTTGAAAGTCTTCTCAAAAAGGAGAATATATTTAACAATTAGATTATGAGCTCGAGATTTCTATAAGGTGATAGTTGATGAGGCCGAAGGCCGAATCAACTATCGCCTCATAGAAATCGGGAGCGAATAATCTTATTGTTTTAGTAGAATTCTAACTGAAATTAACGCAAATAACGGTTTCCAATGATTTTCCCACGCATTATTGAACTTAACCCTTGAACAAGGTTGCACGTATCGAACCGTCCTTGGCAAACTTGCAGTTGTTTACGTGCGTACCCGCTTTTTCAATATTTTCAAGTTTTTAAAGTCAAGAAACCGTAAATGTGTTTCTTTTAGTCTTCTCAGGAATTTAATTACCCGTTTACATCTAAAATTCCTTCCAAAACTACAGAAAAACTATAAAAACATCGCATTTCGTGGACGACTGGCAGCCACTGCACTCTAATGGCTGATAGTATACGAGTAGCTCAGCCAATCAGATTGCAGCATTTGCATTAGTATACTAGTAGAATTCTACTAATATGATTTATTGCAGGCTCTACTGAAATAACAGCTGTTGCTGAACTTCAAAAAATATAGTACCAGTAAAGCTAATAAAACTTAAACTTGAACTTGAACTTGAACTTGGGGGAAGGAAATCCAGGACAAAATAAGATAAAGGATAAAATATACACGTACCATATGTCAAAATAATTTGAATTTTTGTCACTTCTGCCTTCATGAAGGCCACAAAAGTTTTTGTGAAAACACCTTCAACTTAAAACCTACATGTACCTTGGTCATCTCCAAAAAGAATTGTGTCTTCATTCATTGATTCAGTCTTCCATGGAATGTAGATCATACACTGAGGGGAATTTTCCATTGGCTTGATTTGATAAATTGTCTTTATAGGTAAAACAAAGTGATGTAAGCTTCAATCTTTCACTGTAAAAAATTATCACAATAAAAGTAGCAACATAGAAAGAAAAACATCATTTTTAGGGGTGGAATGATCCTTCAAAAACTCTAGGTCCAGGGTCTGAAATTAACTTTCTTAGGCAGGCACCAATTGGCGACTGAAAGCCAGTTGGAAAAATGTGGTTGCCAAAAATTGTTTATAAAATTTTTCCTTCACAGCGAAACAAAAATAGATAGAAAACCCTGGTCGCCAATTTTTCTTTTAAGAATCAGAACGAAGAGAACGCGTTTGGGGCCGCAATGACGGTTTTTCCGCTAATGAATAAGATTAAATATAAACACGCTGATTAGTTATACATCTACCACTAAAAAACCACGTTGAACGAATCGAATGCAGGCCAAATACGCAGTTTCGTGGGACAATTTTATACCTTATGGCCTGACAGAAAAACTGCCATTTGGTTCTTTGTTCAATTTTACTTTTCCTTTCGCATTGTGTCGAGATGATCGATGGTTTGTCATCCTGTTCGCACCAGGCCACAACCGTGCCACCCCTGAACCGTCCACAATACATATGTTATGGAAAATGGCTGAAGAAGCATGGGGATGAAGCTTCACACTGATCACAGCTGTGAAACGTTTCAGGTAGATTATATTATAATAAGAGGAAAGTCGGTTATATACTTCAAAAGCAGCAGAAACGTAAACAATAAGTGACCAGTTGGTGGGCGGCTTTGAATTTTATTTGAATCGATTTGGCTGAAAATTAAAGTTATCGTTTGTATAATTATCGTGGCATAGCTGAAATAGTTACTCCCCTGCTTGTGACCAGCTATGAAAATCTGGTCGCCAGTGCAAAATTTTTTGTCGCATTGGCAACCAGGAAAGCGCAATTTCGGACCCTGAAGTCTTGCAAATTTTAGTCAAATTTCACGGGACTCTCAGAGTCTTGATTTTTAGCAAGGCTAAGGATCTTGAAGTCAATTTGTTTCGTTTATTCATCTTTTTTTTATAAGCGTCTTCTTGATATTGAATTTCAATGAAGAAATTTACAACTTTCGGAGAAAAAGTTAATCCTAACTTCTCCTAAATTGAGTGTATTCCATAGAGTCACAAAACCTACCGCAATGTCCATTTTGATCCTAAAAAAACAATTATTTTGTTCAAGGAGATCAATTTCTGCGATGATCATTTTTCACTTTCATCTACAACCGCAGTACAAATATGAATTATTTCATATATATTTCACATCATGCCACTCCTCACAGGAGATATGAACTCAATAAATTGACCTTGCTCCCAATGTGTGGCTTCATAGCTCAGTTGGTAGAGCATCGCACCGGTATTGCGGAGGTCACCGGTTCGAATCCTGTTGAAGCCCTGATTTTTTTCAGGCTTCTTTCCAACTGCTTAAATATGAAAATTTACTGCGATGATCATTTTTCACTTTCATAACCTAATGTGTTATAAACAAATTTTAAGTTCCGCCCACTGAAGAAACTTATAGTTTTAAGGCTGTATCCTTAACACGTATGTGTACGGAACCAATTAAGTCATATTTGTGTTAATCAAAATTTCATTAATTAAAATGCTTCAAACACTAACCAATTGCTTTCTCTTTGCTCTGTAGTCCCATAAAGATAACGCTCTTTCAGACGTAACCTGATGACACCAAACACAATAAAAATATATAATTTATTTATACCAGTTGACCTACTGTATAAATTACAACATTAAGCTACATAAGCTGCATCAAGATATGTTGTTTTCTTGAAGCATTATCTTCAGTCTTACCAGCACTGTCATAGTTCAAGAAATGTTAATGATATCAAGTGGGATGTAAGTTAAAATTTAGAGTATTCATTACAAAAAGCAACAAAACTTTATTTAACTATGGATATAGTGTATATTATTAAACCCAAGTTATTCTTGCATTTTGATTGGTTCTCGCCTATGATCTATTAGAGGACAGATGCATGATTGATGTCATCAGTACAAAGATTTTCCCTTTGCTGTTTTAAAGTGGCGGAGAGTTTTGAGAATTAAGATAATATTTTACGTGACTGGGAAAAAGATAAGGTACAAAAAAGTCTTGCTGAAGCATTGAACATGTTCGAGAAGCAAGATGAAGAAAGATAAAGCTGTTTCTTTTTGAAAATGATAAAGATGAAATTCTCGAGCAGTCTCAGTCGGCAGTCGAATGCACAAAATTGATCTTGGTAAGCTGAGAACCATTGCATGCTTTATCTCGAATTTAACAAACCTAATAAACAAAATGTTTCTGAGATTAGTTTACTAAAAATATTCACCTTTTCCCAGTGTCAAAATAACTGTTGACACACTGATTGATGTCAGGAATGACACATCAAAACATCACCTCTTAAAATCAGATAAAATAAACACATAACCTTGCTTTCCTATGCGAATGTTCCTGTCCGTTTCAGGGCACAGCAGTGAGCTAACCACAGCTCACGGCCAACAGTATCGCAGCTCAAATGTGTCTCCGACACTATATCATACTCATTTGAGAATCACCAACCACAGAAGACAAAAATCTCCCCAGTCATTTACGCTCCTTTCATTCAAAACTTAAATCAAATGGCCTCTACATGTAGGTTGACCGCAACCACAAGTTTTCCGAGGGTATTTTTTCAACTCTGGTAATTTTCACTGAAGGCAACGTCGAAGCTTTTCAGCTCACGGGGCTGCTCCGATGGTAAAAAACTGACTTGATTTTTCCAGCATTTCCTTCAAGATTTGTAGATTTCGCAGTTCAATTCTGCTTTCGCTGCAAGTTTTCATTCCACAAGGAGTGACACTTGAATCAGGTTTGACAGTGGCATGATTTTCCTCAACCAATCGCAACTTTTTTGCTATGCATAGTAACCAATGACATTGCTTCATTTTGTGTAGATAATAGATTACCTCAAATGGCTTTTTTTGTCTTCGCCAAAGTGGGTAAAGACAGGCTTTCGCGTATTTTGAAAATAAACAAAAGCTTTATGTGTAGTAATTTGTTTCATTATTATATAAAACAAGTAGATTCCATGTTGCCATGCATCTGTTCAGTAATAGATCACAGAAGACGTCAAAATGTGGTAAGAACATCAGTGACACACTCGGCTATGCCTCGTGTGCCACCTTGTTTTTCTTACCACATTTTGATGCATCTGTGATCTATTACTGAACAGACGCACAGCAACATGGAACTATTTGTTTAAGGACGTTCGCGCTAATTGTTTCTGCACATCCTTACTGCGCACGCAAATTCACATGCCATGTCAAGCATCGAGCGCGCGCGCTAATTACTAAAATGAACAATGATAGGGCAGATGGCCATTCCTATAGCTTTGATTGGATTTAACGATCTTGGATGTTCGGTGACCCCTACTTTTCTTTTCAGAAACAGATTTTATTTACAATTATCTCCACTTTGTCCAAAAAGGAACAAAAAATCAATGTGGGAAGTTAAAAAAATTTAAAGATTTCTGTCCAAGGGACATGGAATCCTGCCACCTTGCGGCTGCAAGGCGCGTGAAACTATGGTCGCTAAATGCGAAATTGTTCTTTGAGGAACCTCACCAGTTGACTAAATTCGCTTAATAGGTCCATTCAAACCATATTTGGCAGAGAACACTTCCCTTCAAAGCTCTGAATGCAATATTTTGATACTTGCAGCCACTTTGGTGTTCTTCGCTTACGAAGCCTGATTTACTCAGATTTAGGTGTTTTTCCGCGCATGTTCTCTCCGAAACGAAGTCGGTGACCCCCCACTTTTTTTACATTTCTGACATCACTAACACATCATCTTTCAACTGTAAAATTTTCAGAAAAAAATCAATGTTAGAAAATTTTCGCGCGAACGTCCTTAATAGGTACTGGAAAATCCACCGCTGGGGGTAGCCTCGCAATGGACTAGCTTGCCATCCAGGGAGGAGTAGAAATACTTTTAGTTGCTTCATGCTACAGAAACTGGAGATAATAGTGCCAGCCAGTGATGGGCCACTTGGCTTGTACATGTAGACTTTAATTTTACAGTGCAGCTCAGATATATCTGAACCAAAATATACGCGTAATTCGCATCAGCCCAATACGCGTATACAGTATATGGGTGTATGCCTCATTAGTATGTATGAGCTACCTTATTGCTTCTTCTTTTCTTAAAACGTCATTGTCTCTTGCCACAGAGCAAGAAAGAGTTTTCATTGATTTTGAATACGTGTATACAGTATACGTGCGTTTGTCTTCAGACTAGACCTCATAAAATGTTAGATGAAACTAACAGTTTGCAATTGGGCATTTTGATAGAAAATTATAACTGACTGAGTATTATTAAAAGGGAGATTATTTTGCCGTAAAATCAGAAATTTACTGTTTTTGTCAAATAGAACCAGGGATGTACACTTCACCAATCTCATCTTCATGGAGCAAACACAACCAAAAGATAAACGATTTGTGTCAAACAGAACCAGAGAAATAATTTTTTCAACAAAGTCTTCGGAACGCTCATATGAAAAAAACGTCTCGCAAGTTACTTGTCAATGCGTGCCAAAACACAGAACTTTTGAAGTAAAAAATAACTAAATGTGAGCAGTCCGCCATAGAAACTTTGATAAACAAAATGCTTGGTTTAAGAAAGAGCATTTTACCTTTTGAATGACCGACTTGTGTCAAATGAGATATAATTTTTTTTTGACATAGTCTTTGGGAACACTCTATACATGTAGAAAATGAACATCTCGCAAGTCTGTGCCGACTTGCCCACTTGCTGACGCCACTCCCGAAACACAGAACTTTTCCTTGAAGTAAAAAATAACTGAGCAGCACGCCACAGAAACTTTGATAAACAATTGTTTGGTAAGAAAAAGAGCATTTTACCATTTGAATGAACGATTTGTGTCAAATATAAACGGAGATATCATTTTTTCAACAAGGATTGATCTTAAGAAGGCTAAATAAACTTTTCGCAAACGACTTGCTGACACGTACCAAACCACAGATCTTTCCTTGAAGTAAAAAATAACTAAACATGAGTGGCGCACCATAGAAGCTTTGATAAATGATTTTTTTTCGTCAAGCAAAGAGCATTTTACCATTTGAACGAATGATCTGTGTCAAATATAACCAGAGATAGATATCATTTTTTCGACGAGGATCGATCGTAAGAACGTACCAAAAACACAGATCTTTCCTTTTAAGAACATAAAGTTCACATGTTAAAGTAGGGAGTTCAAGCGACTGCTTCAATATTCACGTATGAGAACACGTGCATAAAGTTCACGTATTAAAGTAGGGACTTCAAGTGACTGCTTCAATTTTCTTCCTATTTTTCGTAGCTTAAGATAAAGCAAGTGTCAAAGAAATGGTAGTTTGTTGGTGAATTTGCGAAGTGATCGAACTCGCAATATGATAGCTTTCATTTATCGGCATGACATTTTAACAATATGCAAATTTCTTTGACATATTTTTGACAACTTCTGATGGCTTCCGTTTTAAATGGCCAATCAAACTGCAAAAGCTCACCACTGGTTTCAAGCATTTGAAGTTTGAAACTTGTAAAACTCCCATAAGAGTGAATGGTGAAATTCAAAATTTAACATCTTGTTCCATGACAGTTATTCCCAAGTTTTGATTGGCTGCTGCAAATACATAGAGAAACTAGTAAAAAGTTGTTGAAAAGTTTTTAAAAAGATGTCAAAGTTAAATCAAAAACTTTCACAAGTGGCAGTGGTATGGTGCACAACAAATATGTAAGTTATACTTAATACATCAGTTGGAAATTAACCATAAAATTACCAATTATGCAAATGAATCTTTATCCTGGAGTTCAATCTTCATGTACTCTACATGTAGCATGCACAATTGACATAAATGACCACAACCTTCTTTGACAACTCTTGGAAGTGACCTACCGCTATCCTCCTAAGACTTGGCAAAAAGCCACAGCCTGTAACCCATGACGACTCCTGACAGAAGGGAAAAAAGCGACAATAAAACAATTCCCTGCACTAGGAAACAAATCTATTTAGGATTCACAATGTAAATTGTATACCACACAAGTGAGGATAGATTTTAGAAGGCTGGATTATGTGGCTTTTTCATGTTATATTCTAATAAACCTAAGTAACTAATGCTAAATGAAGTTCAAATAGAGCAAGGATATTGTAAAACACAGTAACTGGTCCAGAATGGTAAAAAGTATTCTGACTGGTTCCCTGAGCAGTCTGAATTTTGTAGTAGTGACTACTTGGATAGATTGATTGAGGATTAATGAAAAGAGTAAATTGCTTTTCCAAACACTGCACAAAATAAGAGTTTGTCTTTTTTCTTTGAGTTGGGTGGATACTTTGAACAACACGTACGTACATTTTTACTGAAGTGACTTACAATCCTGGTTAAAAGTCTTGGGACCCTTTGCAGTTTTGCCAACAGATGGTCTTTACATGTCCACCTCTCCCTCCCCACCCTTAACACAATGCTCATTTTGATTCATCAAAAGTAGACCAACTATTCCAAAATTGCTTTGAGGGGGAGGGCTCCACAAATTAAATAATGATTTCTCACTTCAAAATAAAGCATCACCAGTTGTCATTTTCCAGCCCTATCCCCCATTCAGGGGTAAGGAACTAAGCTAAGTTATCATTTTGTCAAGTGTCCCAAGGGCTATTGGCCAGGATCGTGCTTGAAAAATGAATGTGAATTCCTAATTTAGCACATGTGTTTACCCCCGGGGGGGGGGGAGGGGGAAGGGTACTGAACAAAGTTTGGTATGGGGAGGCTCCGTCCCGAGGTGTAACCCCTTACCCTTTTATGTACCATTTTGGCAGAAAAGGTACCCCTTTTCATATACCTTTTATTTAAAAAAGGTACCTCTTCGACATACCTACTTTAGGAAGTCTTGTTCTCATTTCCACGTAGTGCTTAATAAGGCTACGTTTACACGGACGTGGTTTCCAATCAAAACGGTTTCATGACCTGGAAACCGAATAGAAAATGACACGGTTTCAAAGAGCTTACACGAAACCTATCCAACGGTTAAATCCAACCGTTAAATCTCGTTCTCAGGCCTCCTTCTCTAGTTCTCACGCATAAAATTGGTCACGTAATCTTTTACCGTGTTCTCGGTCATGGGAATTTTGATGTAAGTTGGGCCCAAATGAACAGTAATTGCTCTCGTTACTCTTCTTATTATTAGAGAAACACATGCTTGAGAGAGACCAAAAGCGTTTTCTGTTTTCTTGAGTCGTCCTTCGCCTGACAAATAATACAAAGTCAAGGCCACCTGTGTTTCTTCTGTATCGACGAAAAAGTCAACATTTCAAGACATCTCTGTCTGTTATTGCGGTATGCCTCTCGGTTTTATACAGAGAGTAAAATACACGAAAGCTGTAAAAGCAAAGTGCTGCACTCTGTGCGGGTTTACCATATTTACCTCGCAAGCCAGTCACTTCAATTTCGCACCAGACCGTAAATCGATGCGGTCTCGCCGCTTACACGACCAATGAAACCCTATCGTTTTGAAAACACTCCACTTTTGAAAGCGTTTTGAAAACAACCCGGTTCTAATAACGAACTCAACCGGTGCCGTGTAAACAAAAGGCAACTAACCGCATCAAAACAGATGCGGTTACAAATGAAACCGCGTCCATGGAAACAGTGCCTAAATAAACTGATACAGGCATAAGGGGCATCTCTTATAATTAAAGGCCCTTTCAAATACATAAATGACCAATTTCCCTACCCTTTTATATACCTCAACTTGTGAAATCCCTACCCTTTTATGTACCTGAAACCTGAAAAAGGTACCCCTTTTGGGCGGAGCCTCCCCGTATAGGCCATTATAGGGAGTAGCCCCCCGGGGTGTTAACCAAAAACTGATCAAGGTATGCATAAATTTATCAACAAACGTTTCACCAAGTCATTATTAGAATTTTTTCCGCTAGCTTGTTTAGTCCAAATCAAGGAAGATTGGCCTTGTTATTTATTTTTTGCAAATACGCTGTAAATGAGCCCTGCTTGTGGCTACCCCAGCAAACTCGTAAAAAATTAAAAAAGACAGCTCAAACAATAATTATCCATATTGGACCTCTCTCCCTTTCAGTAGTTCAAAAACATCATGTATGTGTTGTAAGCTGCATAAAGCTGCATGGTTAAAAAACATTTTTACCTTATAGTTAGTAAAAATTAATACTCGATTTGACCAGAGCCATTCATTTTACATACATACATACTTTATTTATTTATACACGGTAAAATCTTCAGTTAAAAAAATCAATTTTAAAAAAACACAGTTTAACAAGATTGCCGTGTGGGAGCCTGTTTGACAATTGCTGTAAAATTTGTCAAGTTCCCTTTTAAAATACCCAAGAGAGTATGATTTTCTTTAACCTTTCAGTTGTAATATTTTGACTGTGAGTGATAAAATAGTAATATAATTTTCTGAATTTTCTCTACAAAACAATAAATCAAAGCTCTTGGGTTGTAAGTGGATGGGAAATAAGACTGTTGCTATTAGATTAGCACATTTAACAGTATACAATAATTATGCAAAAGTGTCTCCATTTCACTTGAGTCGTCTGTGGTTGTTCTGCATTAAAACACTGAAAGGTAAAATAAGCTATAGATGTATGAAGTTAGTTATGAGTTAATTACTAAAACTATTACAGTGATTAACTCACATTCAAATCAATGCAGGACTGGAGTCGGAACTGCAAAACAGAACATCAACAATTAACCAGCTACATGTACCAAATATGCAAAGATCAACATACAGTGGAAAATTAGAAACAGTCATGATTACATGCTGTACTCTAACAAGTATGTACTTTGGACTGGCTGTACCAGGATTTGAAATCTTTTGTTGCAAAATGAGATTACCTGTACCAGTGCATCAGAGGAATCAATGAGGAGATTCTTACTGACATGGCTCCACAGTTGTAGCTAGTCTCCTGGCTAAGACTTTCATTAAGCTGGTCAACATTTTTCATGAGAGACCAGGAACAAAATTTTCTAACCCAATCTTTTGCAATGCCTTGAATTTCTTGGCTACTGAGTTTTGCGTTCACAAGACAGCAGTTCACAAGTACATGGATAGAGGTCGATAGAGAACACACTAAACAAGAGCTCAAAACAAGATTTTATTTCAATTACTTTACTTATAATAGTGGCACTGATACTCAAGGTAGTCAGCAATTCATTCCAAACTTTTCATTTAGTTAACTTGGATAGTTTGATAACATTATGGTCAGATATTGAACAACTGTAAGTGCGTAACCTAAAAACCATTCATTGTCCCTTACAAAGTGATTATCCACCAAAATCCCACCAGGAAATCATCTCTTTCTCTGCCGGAGAATTTCGTTGGCAGCCGGCCCTTGGCAAAAACCCTGTGGCACTTACTGGAATGTCTGCAATAACCCTAGCCTATACATGCACATGTAGGGGGTTAAAAACTTGAATAGCACTTAAGTGTTACCCTCACTAAATAAGGTTGATTATTATATTATTATTATTATTATTATTATTCTTATTATTATTATTATTATTATTATCATTATTATTATTGTAATTGTTATTTTTATTGTTATTATTATTGTTATTGTTATCAATTGTTATTATTATTATTATTATTATTATTATTATTATTATTAAGGCATTTTATCTTGAACTTTTAAAGCTGAACTTTTATTTTGGTGTTTTTGCAGGAGTATTTTCTCCAAATTGTTTTCAGCACGTTGGAGAAATAGTCTTCTGTCCCGCTTTTTTCTGACATTCTGTAGAGTGGTATCAAACTGCCTTTTCATCCTGCAAAATTAGTCTAAGGTTTTTCAGGAGCAGCTCTTAGTTACCAGAGACAGTGAAAGAACATCAGTAGGAGGGTGTCAAGATCGAGACAACTGCTGTTGCTCTGTTGGATGTTGAAAACTAGCTAAGCATAGTTTTTGGCTCTCATATATAAAACAGCCGCTGTAGCATCAATGAATAACGGTCAAAGAGTAAAAATTAGAGAGTTGTGGTCTGTGAGTGTGTACCTTGCTACTCCACTGACAAATGATACCCTTCTGTGAGGCAATGATGTAGAAGTCATACTTTGGAACATGAACAATACACTGCACAACATCACGTCTTTTCTTGTCACCTATCATGTATAATGGAAAGGAAATTTCTTGGTACACATTTTTTATAAGGTAGGACTGTCAATCAGGGCCGTAACCCGTAATACCTGTTTATGGCTGAGTATGTTTGATGGAACCTTGATGTAACATGTGAACTCGCCTGTAGTTGATACAATTCATCCATAAAACAACAACTTTTCAATGGGTGTGAATATCAAGGCTGCAGATGAATTAAGACAGCCCTGTAAGGTACTTACACCTGATGGAAATACTTACCTTGACATAAATTTTGAATGTGGTGTCAGTTAGTAAATTAATATTATCTTCATTTTCAATAGCAAGTGACCAACATGTAAATGTAATTTATAAAGTACTATTTTGGGACTGTGTAACAAGAGAGGATCAAAACTCTTGCTCTGTTTCATTGCTTAAATACGATAAATGATGCAATTAACCACTGAAAAAGATTTACGTGTCCGAAAATAAAAGCATCTGAAATTTTTAGGTGTCAGAAGTATTTACAGTACAGTAAATTTATCGATTTTCAAGGTATCAGTGCTTTTATAAGGTAAATAAAGTGCTTAACTACATGTAATAGGAGCTTGTGATTTTTTCACTCAGCTAATCGTGGGTGAGAAATTTTGCTCTTCATCAGAGAACTTACATGTACATCCTCCATCTCAACAAATCAAAATTCAGTCCATTTTTTTTCCTGTTGTAATTAAGATTATGTCTATTTGACAAGTGAAAAGAATACACACTACAGGAGGTCATCAATTTCAACTATATGTCCAGGGGATTGTCTAGGGGAACAATCTAACATAATATTATTTAAGTCTGCATTTGAGCCTAGTGGCTATCAGACTAATGCTTACAGTGACTTTATGCACCTATTTGAAATAACCAGATTCAAGAAATTAACTCTATCTCTGCTCCCTCCTGGATGTGGATGTGATGCTTGACTATCCCCAGGTTACTACCAGCATCAAATTCAGCTTTTAATTACCCATTACATAATTTATTTAGTTTATAGGCCCGAAGACAGAGATTCAATTCGAGAATAACATATCTTGCAATCTAATGCAATTAGCTGCTGAGCTACATGTAGGTTTTGAACATGTACATGTAAGACATCTCAATCCAAGGCATCAGACCAGGTCCCCCCTTCATTATGTGTAATATTACAAGTCTTCACCTCCTGCCTCTCCTACAGATCTTCGTTTGCTTGTAGTTATAACTGATGATGTATCTTCATTTAACAATAAGTCAGGGACTTCATCCGTGGAACCACCAATACCAAACAACTAGAAGATTGTGATAAAAAATACAGCATAACCTTTAACTAACCAGACACCTGTACAAAAAAAATCAGATTTCTGTAGAGTAGGAACCAGATTTGTTGATCATGAGTTTGGCTACAGACAGAGTTGAAACTAACCTATCCCATGGAAGGTCAGTGGAAATTCTGAGGGGGGGGGGGGGGGGGGAAGGGGTGAGGAGTCTCAAATGTCTGAACAATACACTCTAACCGGCATTAGGCTGCTGTCTCTGTTGAAGTGAGTTCAGATAAATTGCCCTTCACATGGAAGTGGGGTACCCCAGGGAGGTAAGGTACCTCAACTACCTGAGGCAAAGAAATGCTTGTCTTCACATACAACCCCGGGGACGCGGGGTGAGGTCCAAAATGGAATTGCACAGTCACTAAGCAAGCACATAAACAAAGAACTATCGTTTGTTCCAATGAAGCTGCTTTCACTTCAATGTCGTCGTTGCAGGCAAAACTTTAGTTTGATTCCACTGATAACCCTGACTATCTGATTCCATGCTTAAATTGTCCCTAGCACTGTCAATTTCATAAGCATTTTGGTGGTTTTGGAGATGAAATTGTTGAAATAACTCACCACGCTCTAGTGATTTGACTAGCCCGTTAGATAGGTTACCCCACTCCCCAGCTTTCACAAGGAGAAAACTCATCAGTAACCCTCCTTGGTGGGTTACACCACCTAACATGTGAATGCGATCAAGAAAAAAAGAGAGATCCTTTGGATAGATTGGGTACCCCACCAAGGAGGGGGATCTCACCTGCCCGAGGTCCCTCACTTCTATGTGAACAGGCCCTTAGGCCTATTCCAAACATTGTGCTATGAGCAACCAAAGAACAGCAGTGGTTTCAAGATTGAATTTAATTCAGGTGCGCCAAAGATCAGAAGAGGTTTGCTTTGCTGAAGACCAACTTAAATGCTGGAAAGTAACAACAGTTGCGATGCAGTGGGGACTATGAATTCAGTTTGGCATGGCAAGAGCACACCCTTTGAGACCAAATTGCAGTAATGATGTGCCGACAACACCTGACGTTTGAAGTACATGTAGTTGTACTGAACTTAATTCAGCCTGCCAAACTGAGTGGTTTCAAATGTGATGTTACTGCCATGCCTAAGTAATTCAGTTTGACATGACAGTAGCACAACATTTGGAATAGGCCTTACATAGTTCTACTGTATTTAAAAGTTGAAGTTACATACATTTAGGTAAACGATGTCCCCATGATGAAACATTTTCTCTTTGTTGCTGAAACTTCTGACAATTTTTTTAAAAATAGTCTTGTAGGGAGGCCTTGCTCTTTCATGATTCAGACAGCATAATAAAGTGAATCAAGAGCAGTCTTGGAATTTGTGAAGGGGTCAGACAATACTTCTCTACAGTTGTTAAGTGTTGAAACAATTAGGCGGCAAAAATCAGCTGGTAACTAAATTTGCATGGAACAGAAGTGAAGTCTACACTTGCAAATAGCAATTAATTAAATATAAGTCAATGACCAAAGGTTCAAGGTATTGTGGATCTATCAAGCAACTCAAGAGATCCGACTATAAATCGAGCCCTGATTTGTACAGAAACACAATTGTAGCAATAACAAGATTCCATGTATTAGCCATCTATAGTCACAGTCTCACCTCACTCCAGTCCACTTCAGCATCAGGATTTAGTGCTATCTTCCTAAACAAGGCCTTGAGGTCTTGGGTACTCACGTCATTGCCAAAGAGTTTACGGATCGCTTCGCAAAAAGGTTTCATAACCTACAAATTAAAGACCATCGATAACATTAGTTGGTACTGGGCCTGGATTTACACTGTAAAAAACAACACGAGTCCTAAGTTAGATCTTCGAAAACTTTCGTCTTTCACGTGCGTTGGACGTTCCAATTCCGCTACATTAACTCACGCTACAAAATTAAGCAGTGATAGTTTACGCTGGTGATCTTAATGCTCTTACCATTTGTTAAACGAGCTTTGTAAAATCTGTTGTCTTTCCTCGGGATTGAGTTCTTCGTCGACGTAAGTAAACTCTTGGATAAACTGCTCGAACAAGGCAAGTTTCATGCGAAAGCTTCCCACAGTGTAAGGCCGCGAACTCTGCCTCGAAAGCATCTCGTCGAGGCGAAATATTCAGCTGTCCTTCCCTTTTGGAATTATATTTGCGGAACAAAACAACATTGTGAATCACATTTTCCAACCAAGGCACAAACCACAGTTCAAAGGAGTGATTACCACAGCAACACAGTAAATGACAAACGACCAATTAAAATTATTCTTTTGTTGGGAACGCATCACAACAGCCAATCAGAGAGCCGCTTAGTAAAAAGTATTTTTCGGCGGGAAAGAATAGACCTCTGACACCAAAGGTGGAGGTAATTTTCGCTATTGTTTTGGTTGCTTTCTCGTCACAACGTAGGTCAAAAAGGCTTCTCGATACTTTGAAGGAGCCAAGGCGTCTTCCTGGTAATTATTACTATTATCTACTGTATTTGTTGTGTGCTGTTTACCCGGGTATTTACACTTACTGTTTTGCAAACCTTCCTACAACAATGGCCACTCGGCCAGGTAAGCTAAATTCTTCACCAACGGGGCCGGGCCGTTGCAACCGTTCAAGGCCTAGGTTAATATATGACCTGAAAATAGCGGAGGATAGCAATACAAAATAGCTCATGCGACTGTTTAGTTGGTTTTTCTTGCTCACTTTTATTAATGATAGGGCCGCGTCCGGGAAAACGGGAACTGTCTTGATCGTTGCAGCAGAATGAAGGTACAGAAATTGAAAATTTGATGACAACTGATAAGTCGTTCAAGCCACCACAGGCATCCCAAACTCACGATTCGAGGAATCGATCAAATATTAATGATTTATGTAACGTATCGAGTGAGACGTGACTGACTTACGTGCGCGGTGTTGTGTTACACATTGGGCCGTTGAGAATTTGAGCGCTCTACATGGCATTGTATGGAATTTAAAATAACGAACGATAAAATCGCACAATGAAATAAAATGTTACTTTTTTGGAATAAAACTAAGTAAATGAACTCACCTTGCCTTATTTCTGTTGTTCATTTGGCCTATTTCGTCGTTTTTGGGGGGTTTTCAGGTGTTTGTCTTAGCTTTCAATAGACGAAGTCAATCGTGAGTTTGGGACGCCTGTGAAGCCACAGGCAAAAGACGATGTAATACTTCTGAGCTATTTATCAACTCCAAGTTGAAAAATTGCAGGTAAATTGTAGTAGTTCTTATTTGTGAAGCTCAACAAACGCTTCATGGTGGTTAAATTCACCGGTGGGGAACTCCCTTGAGAAAGTGGAGGGGGCAGGTAGGTGGGAGCCTGGGACAATAGGGAACAGCCAGGCTTCACGGGGTGGGGAGTGAAAGGGTGGGAAGCTCCAAGGTGTTGGAGGCAGTGTGGCCTGAGTGGCCAGGATGTCAGAATCGCAATCCAGCGGTCTTGGGGTCCGTTTTGCAAAGCTCTCAGTAATTACCAGGCCCGTTTAAGCTGTTTTGGTTTTCCATTCCAGATGGGAGTTTCAAAAGGTTCAAAATTGTACAGTAAAGTTATCAGCTAAAGAAACAAAATGGACTTTACTAGAGGTCAGAACACACCCTACTTTTCTTGAAATTTCAAAATATGATTTTGGGCTCGTTAAGTGACCGGGTCTTTTGAGAAACAGGCCCCTGGGTTTGAGCCCGCCCTGACCTCTACCTGGATTTGTTTCTCTGTAGCCCCAAGCTCAAATCCTTGGCCATGCTTCTAAATAGTCAACTGATTTGCCTCGGCGGCCAGTTGGTATTCTTAGCAATGTATGTTCAATTTGTTTCATTTGTCTACTTGGCCCCATTAGCACTTGTGCTATAAACACTGTTGAGGGTAAATGTTTAGTAATAATTTATTATCAAAGAGGCCAGGAAATGGGTGAGAAATGCAAAACCCTAACTTAAGCTTGCGTTTACTGTCTTTTGAGACTTCTAAGCCAATGAGCAAGCACGTGGTTATGTCATAGGGCACGAAATGTCAGTGGCATAAGTCGTTTGTCACATAAGCTGTCAAAAGAGGTGAGCAAGACAAGCAAGGCTAAATAAAAATTATCCAGTAACAAAGGAAATACAAATGAGTTGTGCAGTTAAATGACTTGGATGTGAATTGAGTCTCTTGAGCAGGACGAAGAAAGGCCAAAGTTGGGAGATGAAGGTACCCTCCTTGCCAGGAGCATGGAACAAACTATCCCCCTCACATGAAAGGGTCAGAGATGCATGTTGAGAAATTTGAATTACCCACAATTTATAACACACTTTAAAGCAAACAGACTACAATGAACTAAAATGATTGTAAAGATGGTATACCCAAATGTCATTGAATGCTTTCTCCTATACTTAATGGATAGTTTTTTAACTATGGTAGTAGTTCTCATATTTATTTCTTTATGTGAGGAAACTAAGTAAACAGTTGTATGAGCTATTAATTTTTGTACTGTACATTCTCTGTTATTTTCAATTCTAAAAAATGCCTTGACAGCAAAAATAGTGGCATTTCATCTTAAACACCCTAAGTGAGGCTGAAACCTGAGGAGATAGTCCCAGAAAATTTTTGTGGGCATGTGTGGCCCTCTCCCCAAGACCCTTATCCTATTTATGACCAAAATCTGTGATTTTCCCTATACCCTATATATGGACAGACTAAAAATGTGATACCCTATTTTTGACCATTGCGGCTGGCATGGTTGCCCTAAACATGGTTTTTGAAGGGCTTTTCATGGTCTTATCGATGACGATGAAAAAGTAGCTTTTTGTAAACAACATGCCCAATTCAAGTACAAAAACCATATCCTATTTAAAGGAGCTGTGTCACGGTTAAACGGTTTGAAAAATTTAGCCTAAATTTTTCAATTTCGTTGTTGGTAATCCGTGTCAATCGTCTCCATCCTTAACATTCCTTGTTCCCTTATGGTTAATTATTATCTCTTTAGTGTTTTCCTATCTTTCTAAAGTATTATTTTCAGGTTTCCTTCAATTTAAAGGTAATTTTGTCGATGGTCAAAGGAACTCAAAATACCGTGACTTAGCCCCTTAAATTTTCGAAAATTTAAGGTGGCTCTGAACCCCCTTCACAGAATTTTCTTAAACTTTGCAAAAAGTTCCATCTTATTATGCTGACTACAATTCGATAATAAAAATGGGGGTCACTGAGCTCGTTTTTGAATTATAAGTGCTTAAAGCTAAAATTAAGGGTGTTTTTAGCAGGTCATATTGTTGCTAGGGTAACCTATTGTGCCACAAAATTAACATCAACTTGTTCACCAATGATTGGGCAGTTTGTTGATACTATGATTGTGGCATCAATCGATAAAGAGTGGTTATAATGACCCATTGAACTGTAAGTCTTGGAAAGTACTGGAAACTGTTTTCAACCACCTTAAGTAAAGGAAGAAATGAAACTGAGCGTTACTGGGATATAGTAGAAAATGTTTGTAGAGTGGACTAATGTACAGAAAAAAAATTATATGTATATAAATTGAGCATGTTAGAAATATACTGAACCAAGCAAAAAATTTTAACAGGACAAGCTTAGCAAAAGAAAAAAGAACATACAAGCAAACAAACAACAACAAGCAAAAAAAAACACATCATCATTGGCAGCGACAACAAAGACAAAAATATAAGCAGACTATTATTATTATTACCACTTTCCATAGTTGTTGGGTGAGTATTGAAATTGCTTTTGTTTACCCACTGTACAGCCTTGATGTAACTAACAAGAGAACAAGGGTTCTGGTAAGTAGAGTAATTAAAGTTTGGTTAGAAAAAAATGATAACAAATTATTACATTTCTTTAGTTTTTCTTAAGAAACTGCAAAGTGTTTTTGCTTTGAGATATTGCTGTCACTGTGGCTTGATAGACAGACACTTGTATGGGTCAGGGCTTGAAATAGGTGGTGTTCAGTCATCCAGGACAGCTAGATTTTTCTGGAGAGCAAGAACATTTTCATTTTCACTTGCCCAGTGAGCAAGGTCCTAGGCAAACAAAAATTGTCTGCCAACCAAATTAAAAAATTGTAAACAATGGCTTGCCTAAGAAAAGCAAAATTTAAGAGCTGCTTGTCCAAAGGGAAAGCTAGAATTCAATTTATTTTGAGTCCTGTATGTGCCAGTCATGTTCCAAGCATTTCTTTTTGTTTGAATTAGTAAGAGAAAGTAAAAAAATACAATTTTTCAGGCGTTGAGCAAAGTATCTGCCAAATGAGTTCCTGTTACTGTAAGATAAAGTCAATTTGGTTATGCCTGGTAAGCTTTGTACAATAGCAATTTTGAGTTCATAGGCTAATTGTGTATTTGAAAACAAGACTGGTGACTTTTGCCAGGAGGGGGCAATCCTGATTGAAAGTGCCCCTGAAAGATACCAACTGTGGGTGTGGCTTTATTTCACCCCTAAAAGATACCACTTAAAGAATTAAAGTAACAGTATTTATTTTAGCCTATTTTGAGTGCAACGTTAAAAGATACCTTGATGGCTAAAAGTAGTGGCATTTTGGAGGTGTTTATCAGAACGAACGCAATTGGTTATCATAGGTGGGAGAAACTTTTTGAATTGAACTTCCTTTCCAAAAAAATTCCTCTAGATCGTCAAACCAAGCTGATAAAATCGGCCTCAAAGCCGGTCAATTTGTCTGAATGTCTTGCCTTTAATGAAACTCCTGATTTTGTCCTGAACACCCCAAGTGAGATACAAAATCTGTGATTTGCACCTCTATGCGAGACAATGAGCATCTCTGACCATTTCATGTGGTAGTAAAAAAATTGACGTTAATTTCGGGGGGTCGTTACTATCGGAACTCTACGGTACCCCCTTCCACCACTTAGGACTCTCGTTAATAATTTTAGAGGACAATGAAGATATAAGTACGATGGTAATTTTATTGGAACCCCTAAAATTTCAGGTATATCACTAGTAATGTTATAAAGTTGATAAGTGAAGGGAAGGAATTATTCGCTTTGGATATTGAACTATTATGTGATAAACTAACTAAACTTAAGTCAAAGTTTTTTGTGTTTTTGAAATGCCATCTGTCAACATTAGGTGCAATCGTGGTATCACCAGTGATGGCGCCCAAGCAAAGGGAACAACTCTCGACCCTCAAAGAGTCAGTGCCTCCTACGAGTATAGAGGTTTGAGACAGCCAGGCCAATTCATTTTTAGCAAGGCCAAAGGAACCCTTATACAGTGTCATCACTACATCCAGTCTGAGTCGTGGTATAACCAGCGTTGGTAAACAAGCAAAGGAAACAATTCTCAACCCTCAAAGGGTTAGTAATTTATGTCTCCTATGCCTACAGAGGTTTTATGAGGCGGTTTGTGTCATCATTAGATGCAATCGTGGTAACACCTGTAACGGTGAACAAGCAATGGAGTCAGCACCTTGAGCATCTTATGACTGCACATGGTTTATGGGGAGACTAGGCCAATTATTTTACTTCCAGGCCCAAGGAAACATCTGTAAATAAAGGAAAGATATCAAGTCCATCAACGTTTTGTCTTTCTGGAGCATTTTCCAAGCATTTGCTTTTTATTCCATTCTGGTTGCCTATTCGATTCTCATCCTTTTTCCATAGTTTTGAAACAAGCAATGAGACCAACTTTTGTTTACTTCTTACCATGCATGCTACCTTGGACTTGGCACCATTTTTTTTTTGTGGCACATTTGCAGTGATTAAAAGAAAATCTTGAAACGTTTATTTTTTTAAGATGAGACGTGCAATATGGTTGACAGATGGCATTTCAAAAACACAAAACTTTGACTTAAGTTTAGTTAGTTTATCACATAATAGTTCAATATCCAAAGCGAATAATTCCTTCCCTTCACTTATCAACTTTATAACATTACTAGTGATATACCTGAAATTTTAGGGGTTCCAATAAAATTACCATCGTACTTATATCTTCATTGTCCTCTAAAATTATTAACGAGAGTCCTAAGTGGTGGAAGGGGGTACCGTAGAGTTCCGATAGTAACGACCCCCCGAAATTAACGTCAATTTTTTACTACCACATGAAATGGGTCAGAGATGCTCATTGTCTCGCATAGAGGTGCAAATCACAGATTTTGTATCTCACTTGGGGTGTTCAGGACAAAATCAGGAGTTTCATTAAAGGCAAGACATTCAGACAAATTGACCGGCCTTTGAGGCCGATTTTATCAGCTTGGTTTGACGATCTAGAGGAATTTTTTTGGAAAGGAAGTTCAATTCAAAAAGTTTCTCCCACCTATGATAACCAATTGCGTTCGTTCTGATAAACACCTCCAAAATGCCACTACTTTTAGCCATCAAGGTATCTTTTAACGTTGCACTCAAAATAGGCTAAAATAAATACTGTTACTTTAATTCTTTAAGTGGTATCTTTTAGGGGTGAAATAAAGCCACACCCACAGTTGGTATCTTTCAGGGGCACTTTCAATCAGGATTGCCCCCTCCTGGCAAAAGTCACCAGTCTTGTTTTCAAATACACAATTAGCCTATGAACTCAAAATTGCTATTGTACAAAGCTTACCAGGCATAACCAAATTGACTTTATCTTACAGTAACAGGAACTCATTTGGCAGATACTTTGCTCAACGCCTGAAAAATTGTATTTTTTTACTTTCTCTTACTAATTCAAACAAAAAGAAATGCTTGGAACATGACTGGCACATACAGGACTCAAAATAAATTGAATTCTAGCTTTCCCTTTGGACAAGCAGCTCTTAAATTTTGCTTTTCTTAGGCAAGCCATTGTTTACAATTTTTTTAATTTGGTTGGCAGACAATTTTTGTTTGCCTAGGACCTTGCTCACTGGGCAAGTGAAAATGAAAATGTTCTTGCTCTCCAGAAAAATCTAGCTGTCCTGGATGACTGAACACCACCTATTTCAAGCCCTGACCCATACAAGTGTCTGTCTATCAAGCCACAGTGACAGCAATATCTCAAAGCAAAAAACACTTTGCAGTTTCTTAAGAAAAACTAAAGAAATGTAATAATTTGTTATCATTTTTTTCTAACCAAACTTTAATTACTCTACTTACCAGAACCCTTGTTCTCTTGTTAGTTACATCAAGGCTGTACAGTGGGTAAACAAAAGCAATTTCAATACTCACCCAACAACTATGGAAAGTGGTAATAATAATAATAGTCTGCTTATATTTTTGTCTTTGTTGTCGCTGCCAATGATGATGTGTTTTTTTTTGCTTGTTGTTGTTTGTTTGCTTGTATGTTCTTTTTTCTTTTGCTAAGCTTGTCCTGTTAAAATTTTTTGCTTGGTTCAGTATATTTCTAACATGCTCAATTTATATACATATAATTTTTTTTTCTGTACATTAGTCCACTCTACAACATTTTCTACTATATCCCAGTAACGCTCAGTTTCATTTCTTCCTTTACTTAAGGTGGTTGAAAACAGTTTCCAGTACTTTCCAAGACTTACAGTTCAATGGGTCATTATAACCACTCTTTATCGATTGATGCCACAATCATAGTATCAACAAACTGCCCAATCATTGGTGAACAAGTTGATGTTAATTTTGTGGCACAATAGGTTACCCTAGCAACAATATGACCTGCTAAAAACACCCTTAATTTTAGCTTTAAGCACTTATAATTCAAAAACGAGCTCAGTGACCCCCATTTTTTATTATCGAATTGTAGTCAGCATAATAAGATGGAACTTTTGCAAAGTTTAAGAAAATTCTGTGAAGGGGGTTCAGAGCCACCTTAAATTTTCGAAAATTTAAGGGGCTAAGTCACGGTATTTTGAGTTCCTTTGACCATCGACAAAATTACCTTTAAATTGAAGGAAACCTGAAAATAATACTTTAGAAAGATAGGAAAACACTAAAGAGATAATAATTAACCATAAGGGAACAAGGAATGTTAAGGATGGAGACGATTGACACGGATTACAAACAACAAAATTGAAAAATTTAGGCTAAATTTTTCAAAACCGTTTAACCGTGACACAGCTCCTTTAAATAGGATATGGTTTTTGTACTTGAATTGGGCATGTTGTTTACAAAAAGCTACTTTTTCATCGTCATCGATAAGACCATGAAAAGCCCTTCAAAAACCATGTTTAGGGCAACCATGCCAGCCGCAATGGTCAAAAATAGGGTATCACATTTTAGTCTGTCCATATATAGGGTATAGGGAAAATCACAGATTTTGGTCATAAATAGGATAAGGGTCTTGGGGAGAGGGCCACACATGCCACAAAAATTTCTGGGACTATCTCCTCAGGTTTCAGCCTCACTTAGGGTGTTTAAGATGAAATGCCACTATTTTTGCTGTCAAGGCATTTTTTAGAATTGAAAATAACAGAGAATGTACAGTACAAAAATTAATAGCTCATACAACTGTTTACTTAGTTTCCTCACATAAAGAAATAAATATGAGAACTACTACCATAGTTAAAAAACTATCCATTAAGTATAGGAGAAAAGCATTCAATGACATTTGGGTATACCATCTTTACAATCATTTTAGTTCATTGTAGTCTGTTTGCTTTAAAGTGTGTTATAAATTGTGGGTAATTCAAATTTCTCAACATGCATCTCTGACCCTTTCATGTGAGGGGGATAGTTTGTTCCATGCTCCTGGCAAGGAGGGTACCTTCATCTCCCAACTTTGGCCTTTCTTCGTCCTGCTCAAGAGACTCAATTCACATCCAAGTCATTTAACTGCACAACTCATTTGTATTTCCTTTGTTACTGGATAATTTTTATTTAGCCTTGCTTGTCTTGCTCACCTCTTTTGACAGCTTATGTGACAAACGACTTATGCCACTGACATTTCGTGCCCTATGACATAACCACGTGCTTGCTCATTGGCTTAGAAGTCTCAAAAGACAGTAAACGCAAGCTTAAGTTAGGGTTTTGCATTTCTCACCCATTTCCTGGCCTCTTTGATAATAAATTATTACTAAACATTTACCCTCAACAGTGTTTATAGCACAAGTGCTAATGGGGCCAAGTAGACAAATGAAACAAATTGAACATAACATTGCTAAGAATACCAACTGGCCGCCGAGGCAAATCAGTTGACTATTTAGAAGCATGGCCAAGGATTTGAGCTTGGGGCTACAGAGAAACCAAATCCAGGTAGAGGTCAGGGCGGGCTCAAACCCAGGGGCCTGTTTCTCAAAAGACCCGGTCACTTAACGAGCCCAAAATCATATTTTGAAATTTCAAGAAAAGTAGGGTGTGTTCTGACCTCTTAGTAAAGTCCATTTTGTTTCTTTAGCTGATAACTTTACTGTACAATTTTGAACCTTTTGAAACTCCCATCTGGAATGGAAAACCAAACAGCTTAAACGGGCCTGGTAATTACTGAGAGCTTTGCAAAACGGACCCCAAGACCGCTGGATTGCGATTCTGACATCCTGGCCACTCAGGCCACACTGCCTCCAAACACCTTGGAGCTTCCCACCCTTTCACTCCCCACCCCGTGAAGCCTGGCTGTTCCCTATTGTCCCAGGCTCCCACCTACCTGCCCCCTCCACTTTCTCAAGGGAGTTCCCCACCGGTGAATTTAACCACCATGAAGCGTTTGTTGAGCTTCACAAATAAGAACTACTACAATTTACCTGCAATTTTTCAACTTGGAGTTGATAAATAGCTCAGAAGTATTACATCGTCTTTGCCTGTGGCTTCACAGGCGTCCCAAACTCACGATTGACTTCGTCTATTGAAAGCTAAGACAAACACCTGAAAACCCCCCAAAAACGACGAAATAGGCCAAATGAACAACAGAAATAAGGCAAGGTGAGTTCATTTACTTAGTTTTATTCCAAAAAAGTAACATTTTATTTCATTGTGCGATTTTATCGTTCGTTATTTTAAATTCCATACAATGCCATGTAGAGCGCTCAAATTCTCAACGGCCCAATGTGTAACACAACACCGCGCACGTAAGTCAGTCACGTCTCACTCGATACGTTACATAAATCATTAATATTTGATCGATTCCTCGAATCGTGAGTTTGGGATGCCTGTGGTGGCTTGAACGACTTATCAGTTGTCATCAAATTTTCAATTTCTGTACCTTCATTCTGCTGCAACGATCAAGACAGTTCCCGTTTTCCCGGACGCGGCCCTATCATTAATAAAAGTGAGCAAGAAAAACCAACTAAACAGTCGCATGAGCTATTTTGTATTGCTATCCTCCGCTATTTTCAGGTCATATATTAACCTAGGCCTTGAACGGTTGCAACGGCCCGGCCCCGTTGGTGAAGAATTTAGCTTACCTGGCCGAGTGGCCATTGTTGTAGGAAGGTTTGCAAAACAGTAAGTGTAAATACCCGGGTAAACAGCACACAACAAATACAGTAGATAATAGTAATAATTACCAGGAAGACGCCTGGCTCCTTCAAAGTATCGAGAAGCCTTTTTGACCTACGTTGTGACGAGAAAGCAACCAAAACAATAGCGAAAATTACCTCCACCTTTGGTGTCAGAGGTCTATTCTTTCCCGCCGAAAAATACTTTTTACTAAGCGGCTCTCTGATTGGCTGTTGTGATGCGTTCCCAACAAAAGAATAATTTTAATTGGTCGTTTGTCATTTACTGTGTTGCTGTGGTAATCACTCCTTTGAACTGTGGTTTGTGCCTTGGTTGGAAAATGTGATTCACAATGTTGTTTTGTTCCGCAAATATAATTCCAAAAGGGAAGGACAGCTGAATATTTCGCCTCGACGAGATGCTTTCGAGGCAGAGTTCGCGGCCTTACACTGTGGGAAGCTTTCGCATGAAACTTGCCTTGTTCGAGCAGTTTATCCAAGAGTTTACTTACGTCGACGAAGAACTCAATCCCGAGGAAAGACAACAGATTTTACAAAGCTCGTTTAACAAATGGTAAGAGCATTAAGATCACCAGCGTAAACTATCACTGCTTAATTTTGTAGCGTGAGTTAATGTAGCGGAATTGGAACGTCCAACGCACGTGAAAGACGAAAGTTTTCGAAGATCTAACTTAGGACTCGTGTTGTTTTTTACAGTGTAAAATCCAGGCCCAGTACCAACTAATGTTATCGATGGTCTTTAATTTGTAGGTTATGAAACCTTTTTGCGAAGCGATCCGTAAACTCTTTGGCAATGACGTGAGTACCCAAGACCTCAAGGCCTTGTTTAGGAAGATAGCACTAAATCCTGATGCTGAAGTGGACTGGAGTGAGGTGAGACTGTGACTATAGATGGCTAATACATGGAATCTTGTTATTGCTACAATTGTGTTTCTGTACAAATCAGGGCTCGATTTATAGTCGGATCTCTTGAGTTGCTTGATAGATCCACAATACCTTGAACCTTTGGTCATTGACTTATATTTAATTAATTGCTATTTGCAAGTGTAGACTTCACTTCTGTTCCATGCAAATTTAGTTACCAGCTGATTTTTGCCGCCTAATTGTTTCAACACTTAACAACTGTAGAGAAGTATTGTCTGACCCCTTCACAAATTCCAAGACTGCTCTTGATTCACTTATTATGCTGTCTGAATCATGAAAGAGCAAGGCCTCCCTACAAGACTATTTTTAAAAAAATTGTCAGAAGTTTCAGCAACAAAGAGAAAATGTTTCATCATGGGGACATCGTTTACCTAAATGTATGTAACTTCAACTTTTAAATACAGTAGAACTATGTAAGGCCTATTCCAAATGTTGTGCTACTGTCATGTCAAACTGAATTACTTAGGCATGGCAGTAACATCACATTTGAAACCACTCAGTTTGGCAGGCTGAATTAAGTTCAGTACAACTACATGTACTTCAAACGTCAGGTGTTGTCGGCACATCATTACTGCAATTTGGTCTCAAAGGGTGTGCTCTTGCCATGCCAAACTGAATTCATAGTCCCCACTGCATCGCAACTGTTGTTACTTTCCAGCATTTAAGTTGGTCTTCAGCAAAGCAAACCTCTTCTGATCTTTGGCGCACCTGAATTAAATTCAATCTTGAAACCACTGCTGTTCTTTGGTTGCTCATAGCACAATGTTTGGAATAGGCCTAAGGGCCTGTTCACATAGAAGTGAGGGACCTCGGGCAGGTGAGATCCCCCTCCTTGGTGGGGTACCCAATCTATCCAAAGGATCTCTCTTTTTTCTTGATCGCATTCACATGTTAGGTGGTGTAACCCACCAAGGAGGGTTACTGATGAGTTTTCTCCTTGTGAAAGCTGGGGAGTGGGGTAACCTATCTAACGGGGCTAGTCAAATCACTAGAGCGTGGTGAGTTATTTCAACAATTTCATCTCCAAACCACCAAAATGCTTATGAAATTGACAGTGCTAGGGACAATTTAAGCATGGAATCAGATAGTCAGGGTTATCAGTGGAATCAAACTAAAGTTTTGCCTGCAACGACGACATTGAAGTGAAAAGCAGCTTCATTGGAACAAACGATAGTTCTTTGTTTATGTGCTTGCTTAGTGACTGTGCAATTCCATTTTGGACCTCAACCCCGCGTCCCCGGGGTTGTATGTGAAGACAAGCATTTCTTTGCCTCAGGTAGTTGAGGTACCTTACCTCCCTGGGGTACCCCACTTCCATGTGAAGGGCAATTTATCTGAACTCACTTCAACAGAGACAGCAGCCTAATGCCGGTTAGAGTGTATTGTTCAGACATTTGAGACTCCTCACCCCTTCCCCCCCCCCCCCCCGCCTCAGAATTTCCACTGACCTTCCATGGGATAGGTTAGTTTCAACTCTGTCTGTAGCCAAACTCATGATCAACAAATCTGGTTCCTACTCTACAGAAATCTGATTTTTTTTGTACAGGTGTCTGGTTAGTTAAAGGTTATGCTGTATTTTTTATCACAATCTTCTAGTTGTTTGGTATTGGTGGTTCCACGGATGAAGTCCCTGACTTATTGTTAAATGAAGATACATCATCAGTTATAACTACAAGCAAACGAAGATCTGTAGGAGAGGCAGGAGGTGAAGACTTGTAATATTACACATAATGAAGGGGGGACCTGGTCTGATGCCTTGGATTGAGATGTCTTACATGTACATGTTCAAAACCTACATGTAGCTCAGCAGCTAATTGCATTAGATTGCAAGATATGTTATTCTCGAATTGAATCTCTGTCTTCGGGCCTATAAACTAAATAAATTATGTAATGGGTAATTAAAAGCTGAATTTGATGCTGGTAGTAACCTGGGGATAGTCAAGCATCACATCCACATCCAGGAGGGAGCAGAGATAGAGTTAATTTCTTGAATCTGGTTATTTCAAATAGGTGCATAAAGTCACTGTAAGCATTAGTCTGATAGCCACTAGGCTCAAATGCAGACTTAAATAATATTATGTTAGATTGTTCCCCTAGACAATCCCCTGGACATATAGTTGAAATTGATGACCTCCTGTAGTGTGTATTCTTTTCACTTGTCAAATAGACATAATCTTAATTACAACAGGAAAAAAAATGGACTGAATTTTGATTTGTTGAGATGGAGGATGTACATGTAAGTTCTCTGATGAAGAGCAAAATTTCTCACCCACGATTAGCTGAGTGAAAAAATCACAAGCTCCTATTACATGTAGTTAAGCACTTTATTTACCTTATAAAAGCACTGATACCTTGAAAATCGATAAATTTACTGTACTGTAAATACTTCTGACACCTAAAAATTTCAGATGCTTTTATTTTCGGACACGTAAATCTTTTTCAGTGGTTAATTGCATCATTTATCGTATTTAAGCAATGAAACAGAGCAGGAGTTTTGATCCTCTCTTGTTACACAGTCCCAAAATAGTACTTTATAAATTACATTTACATGTTGGTCACTTGCTATTGAAAATGAAGATAATATTAATTTACTAACTGACACCACATTCAAAATTTATGTCAAGGTAAGTATTTCCATCAGGTGTAAGTACCTTACAGGGCTGTCTTAATTCATCTGCATGCCTTGATATTCACACCCATTGAAAAAGTGTGTGTTTATGGATGAATGGTATCAACTACAGGCGGGAGTTCGACATGGTTTTACATCAAGGTTTCCATCAAACATTACTCAGCCATAAACAGGGTATTACGGGTTGACTGGCCCTGATTGGACAGTCCTACCTTATAAAAAATGTTTGTACCAAGAAATTTCGAATTTCTTTCCATCTATACCTGATAGGTGACAAGAAAAGAACGTGAGGTTGTGCAGTGTATTGTTCATGTTCACAAAGTCATGACTTCTACATACATTGCCTCACAGAAGGGTATCATTTGTCAGTGGAGGTAGCAAGGTACACACTCACAGACCACCAACGCTCTAATTTTTACTCTTTGGACCGTTATTCATTTGATTGCTTAACCAAGCGGCTGTGTTTATATATGAGAGCCAAAACATATTGACCTTAAGGCTAGTGTCTCAACATCCAACCGAGCAACAGCAGTTGTTCATGCGATCTTGACACCCTCCTTACTGATGTTCTTTCAACTGTCTCTGGTACACTAAGTAGCTGCCTCCTGAAAAACCTTAGACTAATTTTGCAGGCTGAAAAGGCAGTTGTGATACCACTCTACCGAATGTCAGAAAACAGCGGGGACAGAAGGGACTATTTCTCCAACGATGCTGAAAACAATTTGGAGGAAAATGACTCCTGACAACAACACCAAAAGAAAAGTTCAGCTTTTAAAAGTTCAAGATAAAAAGGCCTATAATAATACTAATAATAATAATAAGAATAATAATAAACAATTGATAACAATTAACAATAATATATAACAAGTAAAAATAAACAATAACAATAATAAATAATGGAGTAATAAAATAATAATAATACTAATAAGTAATAATAATAATAATAATAATAAAATAATAATCAACCTATGTAGTGAGGTGGTAACACTTAAGTGCTATTGCAAGTTTTTAACCCCCTACATGTGCATGTATAGGCTAGCGGTTTATTGCAGTCATTCCAGTAAGTGCCACAGGGGTTTTTTGCCAAGGGCCGGCTGCCAACGACAAATTCTCCGGGCAGATGAAAGAGATGATTTCCTGTGGGATTTTGGTGGATAATCACTTTGTAAGGGACAATGAATGGTTTTAGGGTACGCACTTACAGTTGTTCAATATCTGACCATAATGTTATCAAACTATCCAAGTTAACTAAATGAAAAGTTTGGAATGAAATTGCTGACTACCTTGAGTATCAGTGCCACTATTATAAGTAAAGTAATTGAAATAAAATCTTGTTTTGAGTCTCTTGTTTAGTGTGTTCTCTATCGACCTCTATCCATGTACTTGTGAACTGCTGTCTTGTGAACGCCCCCCCCCCCCCCCAAACTTCAGTAGCCAAGAAAATTCAAGGCATTGCCAAATAGATTGGGTTTAGAAAATTTTGGTTCCTGGTCTCTCATGAAAAATGTGGACCAGCTTAATGAAAGTCTTAGCCAGGAGGCTAGCTACAACTGTGGAGCCACATGTCAGTAAGAATACCTCCTCAGTGGATTCCTCTGATGCACTGGTACAAGGTAATCTCATTTTGCAACAAAAGATTCAAAATCCTGGTACAAGCCAGTCCAAAGTCACATACGTGTTGTAGAGTTACAGCATGTAATCATGACTGTTTCTAATTTTCCACTGTAGGTTGATCTTTGCATATTTGGTTACAGGTAGCTGGTTAATTGTTGATGTTCTGTTTTGCAGTTCCGACTCCAGTCCTGCATTGATTTGAATGTGAGTTAATCACTGTAATAGTTTTAGTAATTAACTCATAACTAACGTCATACATCTATAGCTTATTTTACCTTTCAGTGTTTTAATGCAGAACAACCCACAGACGACTCAAGTGAAATGGAGACACTTTTGCATAATTATTGTATACTGTTAAATGTGCTAAATCTAATAGCAACAGTCTTATTTCCCATCCACTTACAACCCAAGAGCTTTTGATTTATTGTTTTGTAGAGAAAATTCAGAAAATTATATTACTATTTTATCACTCAACAGTCAAATATACAACTGAAAGGTTAAAGAAAATCATACTCTTTGGGTATTTTAAAAGGGAACTTGACAAATTTTACAGCAATTGTCAAACAGGCTCCCACACGGCAATCTTGTTAAACTGTGTTTTTTAAATTGATTTTTTTAACTGAAGATTTTACCGTGTATAA
>JAHPZR010015566.1:15000-27674 GCA_019787425.1 Platygyra sinensis | reverse complement strand
GCCTTGGCATAGGAAATAACTGAATGACTCTATATCAAAACAGGGTTTTGATTTTTTCTTAGCAGTATAGGTAATCATACGGTTTCGAGTTCAATTTGGAATTAATTTGCACTTTTTTGTGCAAATTAAT
The DNA here is from genome assembly GCA_019787425.1 of Platygyra sinensis. NCBI lineage: Eukaryota > Metazoa > Cnidaria > Anthozoa > Scleractinia > Merulinidae > Platygyra > Platygyra sinensis. The sequence goes on along the minus strand of JAHPZR010015566.1, from coordinate 27,544 downwards.
TCCAAATTGAACGAGAAAAACCGTATGATTACTCAGTAATAATGTAAACATGAAAAATAGCACACAAACTGCAGTTACAAAGGTATAAACAAACGAGAAGAAATTTAATCTTATGTTTACCCACTTGTACCTTATGTAGTATATTCCATTTTGTTATCTTGTCATTCATTAGTTTGTTCAACGGTTTTATTTCTATTTTTGTTATCTTGTCATTTGTTAGTCACTTTAACGGTCAGCTTTTTACTGTAATACTATATAGGCTTTTACCGTTGTTGTTTAAATTGTAACGTCTTTTCTCAGTTGTAAACAGTCCCTGAAGAAGTCAGGCCGTGCCTGACGAAATATTGGAAAATACAAAACAGTTAACCTCAACCGTACGGTCAGCCTTTCTGTGTTCAGTTACAAACATGACAATAAAACGCATGTTGGAAAACAAAATTATTTAACTTTAACTTGACGTTTCGTATGTTTCTACATACATCTTCAGGAGCCCAGATATATCTCATTTTCTAGCCTGGAGGTCTGAAAAACTGTGATCGAGGTCTTGAAGGTATTTTCAAATCCAAGGTCACGTCAATTTCCTTCCTCACAAACGTTTTCCTTCTCATTGACAAAAACTTCCTTTACCAATAATTTTCACTTCCATTTGCTGAAACGTTAAGTATAGCAAACAAAATATTCGATAGCAATTTTTCTTCTCCGTTTTTTAATGCATCAAAAGAAGAGTAGTGAGGAACCAAAAAGAGGAGACTAGGACTGATTGTAACGTCATTTCAGGACATTTAGTTTCGCGGAAAACAGATTTCTTAGTAATTTTCATATAAACAACGGACTTTTGTACCATTTCTTGGCGCAATTTCTCAGCTCACAGTAAGAAAATGTGTGAGAAATCTGTTTTCCGCGTAACCAAATGTCTTGAAATGACGTCACAATCATTCCAGGTCGCCTGGTTTCAGTTTCGCGGTTTTAAACCCACCGGAAGTGAAATTTCACGGTTTTGGTACATCAAAATATCGGTATTAAAAATCCCTATCGAATATTTTTCTGCTATACTTATAAGTACATTGTGGAGAATTTATCGAGCTAACAATATACACAAATAATTACTCGATTCTGATTGGTTGAGAGAAGTGCAGTTTAAGCGTGCACTAGTGCAATTCTGAATTATGATTTGCTAAATGATACAAGGTAAAATGATGACGAAAATTTTGTGCGCCGGAACTTTGAAAAACGTTTTGTCGAATGGGAAAAAATGCCTTCTAGAAAGATCTTCCGACACTTCTTCCGCGCAGATGTTTTCATGTTTATAAAAATTCTTTTTCTTTGGCCATCGTAGCTTAATGAGAAATAGCACACAAACTGCAGTTACAAACATGACAATAAAACGCATGTTGGAAAACAAAATTATTTAACTTTAACTTGACGTTTCGTATGTTTCTACATACATCTTCAGAAGTGACCGTTAGTAATACAAGTAGCAACTAAGTTTAAATTTTAGATAAGTAACTAAGTAACAATAACAATGACAAAAGCTGAGTACAAAAAAATATATTTGCATACAAAAGATGCAAACTAATAGAGGTAAAGCTTTTCGCTGCTTACATTATCGTTTAGGGTCGGTTTGAGTTCTTGAATTAGAAGAGTCTCCTTTATCTTGCAGTGGATATCAGAGCGACCTTTTGCTAATATTTCGAAGTGGTCCCATTTTAAGTTGTGACCAGTTGACGTGACGTGGTCTGCGATAGCAGATGCATGACAGGCACTAGTGATCCCTTTAAAATGTTCAGTTTTCCTGTCATGCAATCTACGTTTTGTTTTGCCGATGTAAAAATCCTGGCAGTCCCAACAACTAGCCTTATAAACAACTTTTGACATTTGAGAACGGTTAATGTTATCTTTGTAGGGAAAAAAGGACTTGATGCGATGAGCGCTTTGGAAAATCACCCTAAGATCAATGCAGCCATAAAATCTATTAATGCAGGTCTTAAGCTGTTTAGTAACAATTTTACTTTGTGCCCCTAAATAAGGTAGAATTAAGATTGTTTCTTTTTTGGGAACTGTGGTGGTTGGATTTTCTCGGTCTGTTTTGCCGTCTGTTCAAAACATCATTGATGTTGTAATTGATAACACCAGCAGGGTAACCATTCTGTAACAACAGTTTCCTCAGTTCATCCAGACAAGATCGTAAAAGGGACGGCGACGAACAGATGCGAAAACAACGAAAAGTGAGTGTGCGGATGAGGTTTACTTTGTATTTCCTAGGAGTGAAGGAGTCCCATTTTGTGTACAGGCCGGTAAAGGTCTTCTTTCGGTAAATAGATGTTGAGAAAGTGTGATTGCATCGTTTGATGAGAATGTCCAAGAAAGGGATTGTATTGTTCTCTTCAAATTCAACGGTGAATTTGATGTTTGCGTGACAGTTATTGAGGTAGTGCAGGAACTGGGTTGCCGTGTTTTTATTGTCGAACAAGGTGAAAGTGTCGTCTACGTATCGAAACCATACCGAAGGGCGAGCGTTGTTGTTCAGGACCCACTTCTCTTCAAAATGGCACATAAAGATATTGGCCAAAACAGGACCTAAAGGAGAGCCCATAGCCACACCGTCAATTTGGTCGTAGTATTGACCATTAAATATGAAATGGCTCCTCTTTGTAGCAAACTCAAGCAGAACCTTCAAGACTGAGCGAGGCAGCGTTGGTGGATCGGGAAGGGCATACAATTTGTCAAGACAAATTTGTATTGTCTCATCTAGCGGAACGTTTGTAAACAATGAACTAACGTCAAAAGAACACATGATTTTATTGTTATGGTTAAACGCCTTGGCCCAGTCTGCAAAACCAAAAGAGTCCTTGATCGTGAATTCATTCGTGGAGATGGGCTGAAGTATGCGTACAAGATATGAAGCCAGATTGTAGTTGTAAGTACTTACAGAAGAAACAATCGGACGAAAAGGACAACCAGGTTTATGAATCTTAGGAAGGCCATAGAGGACACCAGGGGTAGAACCACAAGGTAGTATCGTATGGAAGGTGACATCATCAATGATTTTATCCTTCTTCAATTTGCGAAGGTACGATATCAAGCTGTCTTCTCTAGACTTCGTAGGGTTCCGTGCTAGTCTCTTAAATTTGGTTTCATCTGAGACCAAAAGTTTCATTTTATTCAAATAATCAAGTTTGTTGATGATGACAACCCCGTTCCCTTTATCAGGTTTTGTGATTATAATGCTATCGTCTCTTCGCAAATCAGTCAGAGCTTCCCATTCCTCTTTGCTAAGAATATGTTTTTGTTTTGAGAAATCATACGTATAGATGTAACCATAAGATATCTGTTTCAACTGACATTTGAGTCTGTCCTGGTTTTCAGCTGTCAAAGGGGGCCCAGACTTCATGAGGTCACGGAAAAGAAGCTCAAACGAACATTTAACATCATTGTTACTAAACAGCTTAAGACCTGCATTAATAGATTTTATGGCTGCATTGATCTTAGGGTGATTTTCCAAAGCGCTCATCGCATCAAGTCCTTTTTTCCCTACAAAGATAACATTAACCGTTCTCAAATGTCAAAAGTTGTTTATAAGGCTAGTTGTTGGGACTCCCAGGATTTTTACATCGGCAAAACAAAACGTAGATTGCATGACAGGAAAACTGAACATTTTATGCCTGTCATGCATCTGCTATCGCAGACCACGTCACGTCAACTGGTCACAACTTAAAATGGGACCACTTCGAAATATTAGCAAAAGGTCGCTCTGATATCCACTGCAAGATAAAGGAGACTCTTCTAATTCAAGAACTCAAACCGACCCTAAACGATAATGTAAGCAGCGAAAAGCTTTACCTCTATTAGTTTGCATCTTTTGTATGCAAATATATTTTTTTGTACTCAGCTTTTGTCATTGTTATTGTTACTTAGTTACTTATCTAAAATTTAAACTTAGTTGCTACTTGTATTACTAACGGTCACTTCTGAAGATGTATGTAGAAACATACGAAACGTCAAGTTAAAGTTAAATAATTTTGTTTTCCAACATGCGTTTTATTGTCATGTTTGTAACTGCAGTTTGTGTGCTATTTCTCATTAAGCTACGATGGCCAAAGAAAAAGAATTTTTTATAAACATGAAAACATTTGCGCGGAAGAAGTGTCGGAAGATCTTTCTAGAAGGCATTTTTTCCCATTCGACAAAACGTTTTTCAAAGTTCCGGCGCACAAAATTTTCGTCATCATTTTACCTTGTATCATTTAGCAAATCATAATTCAGAATTGCACTAGTGCACGCTTAAACTGCACTTCTCTCAACCAATCAGAATCGAGTAATTATTTGTGTATATTGTTAGCTCGATAAATTCTCCACAATGTACTTATAAGTATAGCAGAAAAATATTCGATAGGGATTTTTAATCCCGATATTTTGATGTACCAAAACCGTGAAATTTCACTTCCGGTGGGTTTAAAACCGCGAAACTGAAACCAGGCGACCTGGAATGATTGTGACGTCATTTCAAGACATTTGGTTACGCGGAAAACAGATTTCTCACACATTTTCTTACTGTGAGCTGAGAAATTGCGCCAAGAAATGGTACAAAAGTCCGTTGTTTATATGAAAATTACTAAGAAATCTGTTTTCCGCGAAACTAAATGTCCTGAAATGACGTTACAATTAGTCCTAGTCTCCTCTTTTTGGTTCCTCACTACTCTTCTTTTGATGCATTAAAAAACGGAGAAGAAAAATTGCTATCGAATATTTTGTTTGCTATACTTAACGTTTCAGCAAATGGAAGTGAAAATTATTGGTAAAGGAAGTTTTTGTCAATGAGAAGGAAAACGTTTGTGAGGAAGGAAATTGACGTGACCTTGGATTTGAAAATACCTTCAAGACCTCGATCACAGTTTTTCAGACCTCCAGGCTAGAAAATGAGATATATCTGGGCTCCTGTTTATATCCATATTCAGTCTAAGGTGTTCGCCTTATCACTTTCATAAGCGAGTTCCAGCTTCGATCATCCACGTCAATTTCGTGAAGATATAAATGTACCTGATATCTTGTAGATATCTTGTAGCTCTTGTAGAGCATTAGTTACATCCTCTTCACTACATTGTTGAGGTGCACAGATCCCCCAAAGAATGGGATAATCCTGAAACGGAAAAGTAAAGGAAAACAAAACAATCAGAACAAACTGTAATCAAAAGAATCAAGGAGCTGGGTCGTAAACAGCACATCCCTTTCAATTCCCAAGTTTGTCATTTGCAATCTCTTTCAACCTTTCCCTTTGTGATGCTTTCCTGCATTGGAAAACCTTCGAATTTCCTTCGGTTTGAAAGAAGACTTCAAAAAGACATGTAAGTGAAGCCTTGGAGCCGACTGGCTCATAGCTGCCGGAGCTTATCCCGGTTTCTGTAGCATGAAGCGGCCAGAAGTATTTCTACTTCCCCTGGACGGGATGCTAGTCCATCGCAGGTCACTTCCCCGCAATTTGTCAGGTTTCCCCAACAATTTGCCGTGCCCATTTATACACCTGGGTGGAGAGAGACACTGTGAGAGTAAAGTGTCTCGCCCAAGAACACAACACAATGTCCCCGGCCAGGGCTCGAACCCGGACCGCTCGCTCCGGAGTCGAGCTCACTAACTATGAGGCCACCGCGCCTCCCACAAAAGCAGAGAATTAACTCTGAAGTGTAAATTAAAGTGCTAATTAAACCCATGAATAACCCACTGGGCGTTAGCCCTAGTAAAGGGAATCAGGGAACCACACAAGGTAAAGAAAAAATATTTTGACCTCGATGGGAATCGAACCCTTACTTTCTCTCCGCCACGATTCACCACCTAAATCGTCCCCGACTTTCTCTGTCCGACCTCGTAGCTCAGTCGGCACAGCAACGGTAGATTTAATCCGGAAGTCGTGGGTTCGATTCCCATCGAGGTCAAAAGATTTTTCTTTACCTCGTGTGGTTCCCTGATTCCATTTACCAGGGCTAGCGCCCAGTGGGTTATTCATGGGTTTAATAAGCACTTTAATTTACACTTCAGAGTTAATTCTCTGTTCCACCATTTGTGTTCTCAGTGCTACGCGGCACAACATTCATATGTTCCCTGAATAACCTTAGTTTACTGTGGCGGATCCAGACCTTGAACAAAGGCGTTGAGGGGCGGGGGGAGGGGGGAGAAGCGTTTTTTTTTTTGCTCGCCCTGCCGGCCTTTCTTCCTTCTGCGATTTTGTTTTTCACCCAAAATAAGAGAGAAGCCGGGCCCCCTAGGCCCCTCCCCTAGATCCGCCGCTGGTTTGTGTAACATGAGGTTGATCCGTGGATTGAATTAATGCCAGTCAGAAGTTTTATGCTACTCCTTAGCCACAGACCTACCAATCTAACGTCCAGAGGGTACTAACCATTGATAAAAGGGATCTATATCAGTATCTGGGCAACTGCGCACCTACCCCTCCCCTAACCCAACAGTAACACTAACTTATTAACTTATTATAACATGTTGGGTTAGGGGAGGGGTAGGTGCGCACTTGCCCAGATACTGAGATTGATCCGATAGAAGCATAGTAATACTGTAATGGTTGGAAAAATCAGGGTTTTACTCTTTAGAAAAGCTCACAATTGCTTCGCCAGTTTTAATGCTAAGACCGCCTTTTGACACAAAAGGCATTGCGCCGGCAGCACAGTAAAACAATTGAAAGGGTAGTAAAGCAAGTCCCATTCAAGTGTAAGGCTTGCAATCAGTACAGGCCAGCAGCAGAAGAGTGCTGGTTATTTCCTAACTTGCTGGTAATTTTTACCAAATTGTTCCTTCCTTTTGCCTGAACTTAAATATCTCAAATGAACACGGTTATTGATTTCCTATTCTACATGTCTAGAGAAATTTTGTTCAAATTGCAAATATTTCTTTTGGAATATAATAACAAACTTTAAGGGGACCACAAGAAAGTAATTTCGCACTACATTGAATCTACGAATCTGCCAGTCACACGGGTCTACGTAATGTACTGCCAAAAACAACAGGCTGATGAAATGTCTTAAATTATAGTCCTTTCTCGTTTCCAATGTCTAATTTGGTTCCATTAAAATGTTTGGGAAAACACAAAAATAGGACCTCTGACACAGAAATTGTGACTGAATCTGCTCTTCAGACAGCTATTTCACTGTCTTTTTCAAATGAGTGGGGTTTCCACATTCAAAAAATAGTCTTGACGATTTACTCAGTCTCACAAGTCATTCAAAAGCTTCGAGTTGCTTGATATCACTACCCAGGGTTAAAGGGCAAGTTACCAACAAAAACTGGCCTTTCTACAATTATTTGCCTCGTCCCTTGCCCAGTTATAAATCGGATATGGTACTAGCTGTACTTATTGACTGAGTGGAGGGCCGGATGGAAAATGTTTCGTTCGAGGTCAGGACTTACTTACTGCGCACTGTGGGCCTCACTCAGTTAATAACCATTCTATCATATGACGGTTTTGTTGTGAACTTCTATATTTGAGAGGGGTGCTGACTTTCTTTCTATGCGTTCGGAGTAAGTTGGCAATTAAAGTACTGCATCGGATACCAGGATGGTAAAAAGAAGTTGTCACAATGGTCCCTTTCATCACTCGATTTGAATAAAACATTTTTAGCAACAAAGTTGTTTTGCATTAACTAACATCGATTTTGCAGTGCGGGTGCGGCCCTCTTATGGGACCTTTAGGTCGTGTTCTATTGGGATCAACCGTTTCAGGTTGGTTGGGTTGATTGAGTTGTTTCGTGTTCTATTGGCAAAAAAACCGTTTACGGTTGGTTTGGTTGCTCAACTTTTTCAACCCGCATCAAACCGGGTTGAAACGGTTGAAAAAGCATTGGTAGCGACCGCTTTTGTTTTTGCAGGCTCTAATAGCTGCTACTTGCGTGATTGATTGCGTGATATGTTCAATCACTGCTCGCGTGACGCTCCTTGCAAACAAGAAAGACGAAAATTACGTTTGAAACGATGGTCTGACAAATTTGCTACAACTTTTTCTACGTATCCACGAATTCTAACAGCAGGTTTCCGTTCATGCTCAAAAGACAAGGCTGCCAATCCTTCAAGTTCATCTTCTGATCCATTTTTTATGACATCTTCTTCTAAAATTTCCGAGATAACAAAAGAGAACAGCAAGAGCACGGTGAGCACCCAACCCGCCATGTTTATACCCCATGGATCCGCGGACAGAAAGGTTACACGGTAGTCTGGTAATGACTATTCCCAGGAGAGACCGCGTTTCGACCGAAAATGGTTGGAAAAGTGTTCTATTGGAAAACGTCAACTGCATTAACCTAAACCGCTTTCGGTTGAAACGGTTGATCCAATAGAACACGACCTTATTCTTATGGATTTCGTGGAAAAAGCGCCCGAGGCCGTACGGCTAAATATGATGAATGAACATTACTGCCCATTATTAATAGCATTTGAGATGAAATTCACAATTGTTTGTATCTGTTGCCAATAATTGGTTCTTTGGTATTTCTTATTATGTGTTGTTGAACTGCAAACACACAAAAAAGATAATTGACAGTGGTGACTCGTTATATTAAATTATAAGTGTAATCCAAGCTTGTTGTCAGTTGAGAGGAACTTTCATTAGAAATAATACTAAAATCAAATACGTAAATAGTCATTGTTTTGATAAGTGTAAATTCCATACTACTCACCTTAACAACAGGATTCTTGACAAAAGCCAAACAATAATGAGCACCAACGATAAACTTAGTGCACTCACTGTAGGATCCAAACCAGCCAATATTCCCAAGATATAGTCCACTTTGAGGTTTCCCAACAGCATCCAGATCTGAAGAAATATCAATAGATTAGACATTAGACAACATTTAATGTACAGTAAATCTAATCCAATGGGGAGATCAAGAAACACTAATTCGACAAACGTTTCCTTCTCACTGAAAGACAAGTCGAAATTGAAGATTTAAATTAAATCTGTTTGTCGAATCCGAAAATGGAAGTGAGATAAAGCAAGCCACACTGATACAGTTTTTTCAATAGCCACCGCACGAGATCGAGCCTCCTACGCAGGAGATTCTGTGGGCTCGTCACGCAGTCTTCATCCCTTCGAACGTCTGCTGAAGCCAAGGGAACATTCCTGGCCCTTTGTTCGCTCGCGTCCCGATCACAGCTACGGACTTAACCAATGGCGTTCGTGAGGGAGGAAGATTTTGTGACAAGCCCAAAGAATGTCTGCGTAGGAGAACTGTGATTTAAATTGAACAGAAATTGTAGCAGTTCTTTGGTGATGTGTATTACCTAGGCAAGGTTCTGTGAGACACAAAGTAAAAGTAAGAAGACAAAATAAATTGTAATAAGAACAAACTACTACCAAAAATAATGACAGCAAATAATATTTCCTTTCAGAACCTTTTACCCTGCTTTCTCTCAATACGGCCTTCAAATTCTCCTCTGCAGGGCGCGGCAACCATATACAGGATTTGTTCGGCATTAGTGAAAGCCATCGTAATAAAACAGCCAAGTCTTTTCGAAAGAGTGATCAAAAAGAAAGTTTTCAGCAAGCACGATTTTAAGCACAGTTGGCCCTTGTACTTTGACGATCTTATATATTTTTACTTGACGATGGTTTCTTTACTAATCATAAAAATTACAATTTCCTCGATTGTGATTGGTCTAAAAAACTCCTATTTTCCACTAATTCTTATTACAATTTATTGTGTCTTCTTACTGTTATGGGACAGTTTGTTATTGGACAGCTTGTTATCAACGGACAGTTCAATAAGCCAATCACATTCAAAGTTGTAGTTTAAATCAACCAATCTCAATTTCACAGCGACATAAGCAATTTACGCCTTTTTTGTCAGTCGTTTAATGCAATTTTTCCCTTTCTTTCATAACTTGGTTATTTAACAACTTTTCACCGAAGTGGAGGTGGCTATCGGTGGATATTCACCCGAGCCGCGAAGCGGTGAGGTAAATATCCAACGCTAGGCACCGACACTGAGGTGAATAGTTGTTTTAGTATATACCAAAACAGTGAGATAATATACACCAAAAAAAATCAATTTGGATGATTTCTTCACTTGTCAAGGCATTCTCGTCCCCAGAGGCCGCGATCCTTTTGGTCAGTGACGGAGATCGCGACCTCTGGCCCGGTCCAACGACATTCTGGTTTTGAATGGCTTTGTAAACATAATAGATTGAGACCAGAACCAATCAGATTTGTCAGACTTGACTGTGAGCATGCGCAGAGTGACGGTAAGTCCGTGAATCACGGACTTCCGGAGTTTGACCCAGCCAGAGGTCGCGATCTCCGTCACCGACCAAAAGGATCGCGGCCTCTGGGGACGAGAATGTTGTCACGGATGCAAACCGAGACTCCATTTTTGAGTTATTTTTTTGTAAAAAAAGTACCTCTTAGTCGGCGTGTCGAGTATGTTGTGGACAGGTCAATGGATCAGTGAGTGAGTGAGTGAGTGAGTGAGTGAGTGAGTGGAGTGAGTGAGTGAGTGAGTGAGTGAGTGAGTGAGTGAGTGAGTGATGTATGTATGTCACACCAATCAGATCGGGTCTTACTATAAACAACCAATCAAATTTCTTGTTTTAAAGGTAAATGGTATATGAGACGATTTGATCCCGATACAGTTCAGAACGGCCATATTTTATTCTTCTATAAAAGAGGAGGAAGTATTCATATATTGGGTTTACTTCGGCAAATTCGGTGGGTTAGGTTGAGGATTTTACTTATGGACGAGATGAGCCTTGAGGTTTGAAACAGTGCGTGAGCTAGTTGTATGCAAATGAACGAGATGTTATTTTTAGTTTCAAAGGTAACTTGATATTTTTGTTTTTCACAAGAAGTAAATTCAATTAGACGTCACGCATCGTTGCTTCTAGTTCTTAGGAAATGTTTTAGGAGAGACGAGATTATTTTGATTCGAAAGAGTTCGACCGTTTACAATAGGTACAGGTAACGATTGTTTTGTTCTTGTTGCATGCAAATATAGACAGATATTTTTATTTTTTAGTTACAAACAGTAATTTGACACTTTTGTTTTTCACAAGGGAGTAAATTCAATTAGAGCTAACCAATCGTCAGCACCTGTTCCCACGAGATGCTTTGTATTTTTAGTTACAAATGGTAACTTGACACTTGTTTTTCGTGTCGGAGAAAATAGTTCGCACGAGATGTTTGCTATTTTTAGTTATAAATGGTAACTTGACACTTCTATTTTTGCTTTGAGAATACATTCAATGGGAGCTTACAAATTGTCGGCTTTTGTTTCCAGGATATTAAACAAAAAAGAAAGACTGCGTGGCGTCAACTTAAAGTGCAAAATCAGACTTTCAACGTATCAGAAAGTTTTTTTTCTCTTTCTTTCTATTTTCGGTGAAGTAGTGTTGTTTTGTAAAAAGGGTAAACTTACGACTCGTATAAAATGCGAAAAGTTCTCTTGACGGCTTGAGTATTTCTGAGCAAAAATTCCTCTTGGGGTTGAAAGGGCTAGGAGATCAGTGAGTGATGGGGAGTTATGCATGTGCGCATGTCACACCAATCACAGTGTGGGTTGTAACAAAGAACGAATCAAATTGCCTGTTAGAAAATAAGATGATACCTATAGTAATTTGGAGACGTGTCAGATTACTGTAGTTTGTTTAGTAAAACATTTTACATGTCATCGATTCAGAATTCTGCTATCTCTGAAACCTTTCAGTTCACAAAAAATAACTCTTGCACGCCTTGCGTGCCTATGTTCTCTCGAGTTGCTCGGAGGTAAATAGCACAGGATATTCGGAGTTTGACGAGCCAATCAGGGCGCGCCTTTAACGCTATCCACTTTTCTAGTATATACTAATCTTGGTTATTCTAATTGGTAATTAGACTTCTTATTATACAACTGCGCTTTGTAGATTACAAATAACACCCCAAAACGAATACAAATATCAGGCGGTATTTGTACTCCAGAGGTTAGACAGGTTTGTTTGCTGTTGACGAATCAGCGCCAGTTCCGTTCTGCTTCGCATACTTCTGTCACGCATTTCCCTTAAATATATATCCGCGAAATTCGCCCGCACGGATATAACAATTTGGCGTGCTCTTATTAGACCAAGAGACTATGAGAGTGAGAGAACACATCCCCCATACATGGGCCTCTTCCTATGATAATCTTTTTCAATCTAATTTTAGCGCGTGGTCAAACTGCGAGGCTATTTTAGGAAAGACAACTGATTGGCCAATTTATATGACATAATAACACTGCTGTTAATTTTAGCAGCTGATCAAATATGTAAAAACCTTCCTACGGGATTTTCGAGGTGCATTTCGTAAGGTCAGAGGAAGAATAATTCTAAACGAGATATTTTTCTCGCTTTAGGCCGCTCAGTACTTTCTAGGAACGACTTGAGAGCGTGATAAGAATGAAATTCTTGTCAGCAGCGCCTAATCTGTGTGAACCAGTCATGCAGAGGGCTAGATAGTCTGCTTGCAGCCGGTTTTTTCTCTAAGGGTCACTTAGACGCCCGGGCTTAAACGAGTGTTTAGTCATTGCGAACGCAAAAGAGCGGTAGG
>JAHPZR010015566.1:0-10000 GCA_019787425.1 Platygyra sinensis | reverse complement strand
TTCGCGTTTTTGTGTTTCGTTATGAAAGAAAAATTTTATTGACATTATTTGGCGAACACATTTTCCATCTTAGTACTCTCAGCCTCAAACAGTACCTCCGGAAAAATGCCGCCTCGCTCTTTTTACTTTATATTTTTCGTGTAATTTTTCATGTTGCACAATAATCGGAACACTTAAAATTAAAAGTTCAAGTCTTCTACTTGTACTTTCTCTTCTTCTTGTTACTTTCTTGCGGAAAGGGGTAAAGCTTTAAAATACGGTACCACCCTCTACACTCCAGCAACTGATGATAACACAGAGTAGTGGCTCAGACAGTTTGTGAGTATGTCAACCTTGTGCTCTGGAGGGAGGGGAGGGAGACCAACAGATACACGCCAATGTTGTGTTTAATCCAGCTACTCACCAAAGCAATAAGCCATTCATTGATTTCTGAAGAAGATACGGACATGTATGGTGGCCGAGAACTGCCACTGAGTTTTCGGCACATTTTTTCCTTTTTTCTTATCATTAAGTAAATTGAATGTAAAGCAAAATGAAAATAATGATTAAAATGAAATACAAATACAATAAAATGTAAGACAAAATGCAAGTAAAGTCTGAATCAAATACAAATGCAATTAAATTTGAAACAAAAAGCAAAGTACAAAGTCACCTGCATTTTAATAGAGAATGCAAAACAGAATATAAGTAGAAGTCAAAGTCAATTAAAATTGAATACATTCTGAAAAGAGAATGAAAACAAAGTTCGTGGCAGCGCTCGGCCATGCGAAGATCTACTTTCGTTTGAAGTAAAATTGAAAGTAAATTGTTCCCGTGGCCGAGCGCTGCCACTGCCAAACCCGCCCCAGGCCTCTAAACAAATAACTCGGCCTATAAACTCGTGCGTATTGGCCATTTTGTTCCACGAAGACAAACATGGCTGACTCTTCTTGGAAAGAGGATGATAATTTAAAAGAAGCCATGACAAAGCTTGTTCAGCAAGGACTCCAAAGGATCGAGGCGCTGGACTTTCTCAAACGTGACTTCCCACAGTATCCTTGGAGCATAAGAACCCTTGACAGGCGACTTCGTCACTTTGACATTTTCTATAACGACAAGGGTGTTGAAGTTGAAGACGTAAAGACAGCGGTTGGAAACGAACTGAAGGGCCCTGGTAAGCTTTTAGGTTACCGGGCAATGCACAGAAAACTTCGCCAAGAGTATGGCATAAATGCAACCAGAGACCAAGTTTACAATGTCATGACGGACTTAGACCCAGAGGGTCTTGCAGCACGTGGCGGCATTGGGGCGAAGAAAAAAAGACAGAAAGGAAATTTTACTACAAGGGGATCAAACTGGGTTCACTCGTTAGACGGTCATGGTAAACTTATGGGGTACCAAAATTCGACATTCCCATTGGCTATCTATGGCTGCCTTGACACAGCAAGTAGGAAACTGCTTTGGTTACGAGTGTGGACATCGAACTGTAACCCCAAAGTGGTTGGACGGTGGTATCTCGATTATCTTTACGAGACAAGAGTGATGGCTGCAATGCTGAGGGTAGACAGGGGTACAGAAACTGGGGTAATGGCTACCATGCATTCCTTCTTACGAAGACATCATGGTGACATGGACCCAAGTGACTCTGTTGTTTATGGACCTTCAACTGAAAACCAGGTAGCTTATTTTTACCATAAAAGTTCTTGCAATATACATGGGGCCATTTTGAACGTTTAGCTTTGAAATGAGTCATTGTGAGAGGGGGGAAAATTTGCTCAGTCCGTTGATAATGGTATCCTGTTGGGGTAGAGAGGGAGGGATTATCATCTGCTTTACTAAGTATAATTCTTGAAGACAGATCCTAAGTTATTACAATGTCATTTTTGGTATAGATTGATTGTACAGATTAGAAGGCCCGGTTCATGCCAAAAAGGTCATCTTGAATTAATATTTTGAAAATGAATATAGTGCATTACCGTTTGTCTTACAGTGTACAGGATGAAGAACATGACATTTCCACTGTGTAAAAATTGTAAAACACGATTGCACCACACCGTGGGGTCCATAGTTATGCAGTCCTCAGATCCATGTGGTAATATATTAACTAAATTCTTAGCTTATTGCTGGGAACATTCCAGGTCAACACAATCATGAGTTCACCTCCCACTTGTTGCTTTTATGTAATTGACTGTTTCCATAGTTCTTGTTTTTAATTAAATTCTAGATTGAGAGGTGGTGGAGAGAGTTACACGAGAGCATGGAGAAATACTACAAAGGTCATTTGTGTTGGCTCAAGGACCAAGGCCATTATGACCCACGTGATGACAAAGACAGGTTGATTCACTATGCATTTCCTCAGTATACCATTCACAATGAAACCTGTATTAAGGGGACCCTGTATTAAGCCAGCACCCTGTGTTTTGCAGACACTGGAGCAATTCCTTGAAGGTGTCAGCTTAATACATATTCCACTGTATTTGTACACCTTGGAGATTGGGCTCCATCTAACTTCCCTACCTTTTTCGTAGGGTCTCTTCTCTCTCACTCCAGGAGGAAGGGAAGATGAGAGACCCTGGGAAAGAGGTTGCTAACTTCCTCTGTTTTTGTTGTACCTGGGAACTGTCAATTCAACTCAATATTATGATTGAACTGAAAAAAAAATTAAAATAATATAAAAACAAGCCAGTTCTACTACATGCAAATAAGCTTTCTCCCTTGAAAGCCAAGGTTTAGTGTCAAGATATATAGAAGAATATTTGTGGCATGAGTGGTTGGGAAATGTTTTTTTTTTATTTAGCCAGACATAAAACAACCAGGGTTGTAACTCTGAGACATTTTAATTGTTGTGTTCCTGTCTAATCATATAGGATGCTTCTGGCGTTTATCATGATACCGCTAATACAGAAAGATCTAGATGTCTTCAGAGAGTCGGTTTGGAACACTCATAGGATACGTGCACAGAAGGACACGATTCTTCCAGATGGCATTCCAAACCACATGTACAGTTTCCCTGAACAGTATGGCCTGGAAGAGTGTGGTTTGTTTGGAACACTCACTACCATTCCAGACTTCGCATTTTTTTTCTTGTTTTGGTAATTTTCTCTTTGACTTTTCATTTGCATTTCATTACAGGTCTCCCAGTGACAGAGGAACAGCTCAAGGAGGCAGCTACTCAGTCTGGAGTGTTGACTGTTTCTGATGATTTTCTGCAGCCCGAATTTAGAGCAGAATGCGAACGTGTTTTACCAGATAGTGAAACGATTAGACCCCATGAATGCAGGGATGCATACATTTATTTGAAAAATAACTTCCAGCTGTGATTGTCAGCACAGTAGGCACTAGGGGTACTTAGGTTGTACTAAACTTGTGATGGGGCAGATGGGGGATACTCCTTCTAGTCAATGAAGTTACATAAAATGTGATTAAGTTCAAGATACCTGATGGGACAAAAATTATTTCTGTTAAAAAATAATCTTGGAAACAATTTTTGTACATTGTTTTTTATTTACTAACAACAACTGAAAATACCATATCATAATAACTATATAACGTTTATATCATTAAACTTTATAATGTTGTTTCACTTATATTAATTCTTGTAACATGGAATCAGCAAAAACGAAATTCCATAGTGGTGAAAGACCCACATTTATGACTATTGGTACTTTGTAGAACTGCCGATAACAGTATAGGTAATCATACCGTTTCGACTTCAATTTGGAATTAATTTGCACTTGTGAGTTTTTCAAAAAGCTGAAATTGCACGAGCTGCTTTGGCGAGTGCAATTTCAACTTTTTGAAAAACTCACAAGTGCAAATTAATAATTTCAAACTGAACAAGAAAAACTGTATGACTATTTATTAACAATACGAACATGAAAAAATTTGCGCGTAAAAAGTGCCGGAAGATGTTTCGTGAAGCCATGTTTTCACATTCGAGAACTTTTTTCAGAGTTTCCATACAAAATTTTTGTCATTGCTTTACGTGAGATCATTGGCCTACAAAATTTCTTTGTCTTTCTGCAAATCAAAATCCAGATTTACGATCATGTATTATTTGCGCTGGTGTCACACTTTTTCCACTAGTGTTACACTTTTTTGCACTGATGTTACACTTGAACTGCACTGCTCTCAGCCAATCAGAATCGAGTAATTTTTTCATGTGTATTATTATGAAAGAAACACGTTTATATTCATACAAATGAAGCTGGGCCTTCAATTTTGTATATATTTTCTTATTATTGATGTACTATCTATAACAATAATGTGAACACTTCTTCAAATTTTCCATCAACCATTAACCATTGGAATTAACCAGTGAAAACAAGAGTTCAAGTCGCAGAGTGGTGGTTACAGCCTACATCTAAGGGCAAATATGTCTACATCATGCTGCTCTACAAAGGGAACAACAACCATGCAGATCAGCGTTCCTTATAAAAAAACAACAACAGTAGACACAGAAAAGGGGGAGTGGTGGGGCAAGCTTATGTGGTAAACGTATAGCACATGTAAAAAGAGAAAAAGATATCAGAAATTAACTAACTTGGTCTAAGTTTCAGCTTTAGGAGCTTACAGTAGGAGTTGCACTGATGTACCTCAAAGAATGACTCAATTGCATTTCCAGCCAAGTTGCCGGTGCAGAACTGATAACCCCCATCCTCACTCTGTAAATCAGCTGAGGCTATTTCAGGATCGTACAAGGTATATCCCGACCCTTGGATGTCTAAAACCATAACTTTACCTTGTGATTTCTCATACGTAAAATGAGAAAAGGCCTCTGCCTTCTTACATAGCATGGTATCTTCTTCACAGACAGTTCCATTGTTGTTTATAAACTTTACAAAGTCTCCAGGGATGAACTCCTCAACTGTTAACAGTTCCCCATCCTCTGCTTTTCCCGTGTACACAGACTTGTATTCGAACGACTCTCCATACTCGTCAAGCTTGTCCTTTGCAATTGCTTCCTTCAGCTGCGATGCAAAGTTTCTTGCTAGATATTGCATCTGTACTGACTTTCTAGTGTGTTCTTCTGTGGTCTGTCCTGTATCTTTAATCAGTTGAACTGCAGTCTCCAGATAACTCTTAACAACCCATGTCCCTTTATTAAAGCCTTCTGTAATGCTTGTGGCTTTAAATGCCTTTCGGAAACCTCCAGCTGCAAACTCTTTCTCTTCTATGACAAATTCAGCTTGGAGTGGCACCGTTGACCATTCCATGTGAACAAAGTCAAATTTGTAGATCAGGATTTTCTTGGCTTTGTTATCAACCACCCTTCCAAGCCTAAGTATGTCCTTGATAGAAAGGCTCTTTGGGTAAAATTTACTTGTTGAAGGTGAAGGCTTCACTGGGCTTGGATGGGAGGCAGGCCTTTTCTGTGGAACTTCATATCTTGCTTTCTTTTGCTGTGGACCAAGACAAAAAATATAGATCAAAAAGAATAACTTGCAGACATGTTAAACTGCTATTTTGAACACTGATAACATCAAAAATCGATTTAACATCTTGCCAGACTTTTAAGTTCTATAATTATCAACAATGCGGGTGAGTATTTAATCACGGGTTCCAAACACAGGGAAACTGATGAAAGCACAAGGCTGATGGCCAAGTGCTCACTTGTTTACTTTTGTAAAATAATTAATATTAACCATTGGTATTGGGCATCAAGATCCGTCCACCTGACCTTAAAATACCTTATTAGCTGTTGACCTTAGGAATTATTAATTAGTTTTGTAACCTTGCAGTTGCAGTGGAATGTAGAAGACTATAGACTGTTATGAATAGAACCTTAACTACCTAAAATGTCCTTATCAGAATTCCTAGAAAAAAGGTCTTGAGTTCATAATCCAAATTCAAAGTGCAAATAAAAACTCGTAATTCATTTTGTTTATTATGGGTTTATTCAGGTTTATTAATTATGCTATTATGTACCAGTCAAATCAAAGCTTAAATATCCCCCCCGGGCATTTGGCCCCTCCTCCTGCCCGGGTGGGAGGGCATTTGATTACCACCGTAGGGGGGTGGGGAATTTGATCGCTAGCCTCGATTTCATGTTACGAGTCGCGCTGATTCCACGTGGGTCGATAAATCATGGCGGAGACAGCAGAGGCAAACTTTGACGAATTCGAAGGAAAAGATTACGTATTCGTAGCGGATTCGTTGAAAACCAAAGGCCTACACAAACTGTGTTCCGTATTTGAAGGTGTTTAAGAACGATTTATGTCTATAATATATAAATATGTGTTGTCTAATAAACCTTGTTTACACGCACAGCTACTGAAAAGTTAAAACAGTAATCTGGTAATTTTCCCGGGGGGAGGGGCATTTGAACAACTTTTCGGCCCGGAAAGAAGGGAATTTGAACAAAAGTTTTTCTAAAATTTAAACGCCCGGGGGGTTGCCCGAGGGGGATGTTGAAGCTTCGATTTGACTGGTACATTACCTTGCATTCCAATGATCCATCCTCATCGGAAACGACCTCTACTCCTTCGCGTTTTGTAAAGCGTATATAGAACAGTTTTCGGTTTGTAATATGGGACATCTTTTCGCAAGATGGCCCGCGCTCTCCCGCCAGTACGTCACAGATAAGATCTTTTTCGATTTGAGGACCAAAGTGCTTCTTGCAGGCGTCTTTGATGTTCGCAATAGTTATCTCTTCGTGCTCAAAAGGCACGTATATGGTGGCCGAGAACTGCCACTGAGTTTTCGGCACATTTTTTCCTTTTTTCTTTATCATTAAGTAAATTGAATGTAAAGCAAAATGAAAATAATGATTAAAATGAAATACAAATACAATAAAATGTAAGACAAAATGCAAGTAAAGTCTGAATCAAATACAAATGCAATTAAATTTGAAACAAAAAGCAAAGTACAAAGTCACCTGTATGGTGGCCGAGAACTGCCACTGAGTTTTCGGCACATTTTTTCCTTTTTTCTTTATCATTAAGTAAATTGAATGTAAAGCAAAATGAAAATAATGATTAAAATGAAATACAAATACAATAAAATGTAAGACAAAATGCAAGTAAAGTCTGAATCAAATACAAATGCAATTAAATTTGAAACAAAAAGCAAAGTACAAAGTCACCTGCATTTTAAAAGAGAAAGCAAAACAGAATATAAGTAGAAGTCAAAGTCAATTAAAATTGAATACATTCTGAAAAGAGAATGAAAACAAAGTTCGTGGCAGCGCTCGGCCATGCGAAGATCTACTTTCGTTTGAAGTAAAATTGAAAGTAAATTGTTCCCGTGGCCGAGCGCTGCTACTGCCAAACCCGCCCCAGCCCTCCTAATCAATAACGCCCATAAACCCGTGCGCGGGTTAGTGTACGGTGGCAGTTGCAACGTGACTCGTCAAGATGTCGGCGTGGAGGCGGTATACTGCTATTCAAAAGGCCAAGAGAAAAGGCAAGAAAACAGGAGAGGAAAGCACAGTGGCGGAAGAAATAGTAGTGCAGAGAATGAGTGCAGATGTATCAGGCAAACAGCAGAAATACACCAGGATAGGGCCCCAGGAATACGTGTATGGTGGCCGAGAACTGCCAACAAAAGATTCACATATTTTTGTGGAATAAGTGTTAGTTTCACTGAGAAATAAATCAAAACTAACATAAAACACGACGTAAAATGACATGAAATTCAAAAGTACATTGAATCTGAAAAGTAAAACCACGTTACTTTTAAGTTAAACTAAAATGGAAATACAATTCAAATTGAACTGTAAAATCGATTTCAAATGAAATTCAAAGTGCAAATGAAAGTGAATTACGAGTGTGAAATAAAATGCAAATAAAACGCAGAGTGAAAGCCAACCGAAAACGAAATGCAATTGCGCAGCAAACACGCTTCAGAATTAAATTAACGCACAATCGAAACAAAATATAGAAGTCGAAATGTTTGTAAACTGAAATGAAATACGTTTTAAAAAAAGAATGAAAAACAATATTAGTGGCAGCGCTCGGCCATACCAAAACTGACATTCACCTTAGATTACAAAGTGAAATCAAATTTTCGCATGGCCGAGCGCTGCCACTACCAGCGTACCTTGCGGTACTCGTATTGTTGCACGTGGTTCCAACATGGCGGAGTGGAGGAAGTTTGCAGCAAAGCAGAAAGCGAAGAGGAGAGGTAAAAATCAAGTTGTAGAAGAGAGTAAAGTGGCGGAGGAAATCGTGGTGCAACGCATGAGTGGGGATGTAGGTGGGAAACAACAAAAATACTCTCGCATTGGATCTCAGGAGTACGTTCCTTTTGAGCAGGACGAGTTTTCTATTCATAACATCAAGGAAGCCTGTCAAAAGTATTTCGGGCCCCAAATTGAGAAAGATCTTGTTTGTGATGTGTTAGCGGGGGAACGTGGACCATCATGTAACAAGATGGCTCAAATTCCAAACAAAAAAGTGTTTTACGTCCGGTTTGTCAAACCAGAAGGGGAACTTGAGGAAGAAGAGAATCGTAGCCGTGAGGTAAGCGTCAATAACAAGTGAATGTTAAATTCAAGTGTTGCGCTCTGTCAGTAGGTGATTTTGTCCAAACGTTGAAGCTTACTACGAATATTATTCATGATAGCAGTTAGGTATGTTAAGTATCAGTCACGGCCCGATTCTGATACTGATCGATCAATTAATTATTATCGATTGTGTACCAGTCAAATCGAAGCTCGAACATCCCCCGGGGCATTTGAATTTTTGGAAAATATTTGTTCAAATCCCCTCTCACCGGGCCGAAAAGTTGTTCAAATGCCCCACCCCCGGGATAATCACTAGATCACTGTTTTAACTTTTCAGTAGCTTCTATTATGGTTCTGAAGCTGTGCATGTTAACATGGTATATTAGACAGCACATATTTATTTAGAAAACATTCCTAAGAAAGCACGTGCATTGATTGGTTAATAATCATGTTTGTATAACTCGATGGAGACACAGAACTATCGCAAGCTGTTGACGTAGTGATGGTACAAGCAAAGAGAATTTACAGTTTGACAAGTTGTTTTCCTTTTTCGCGTCGTGATGTTTTCTAAAAGAAATTGGAGACATATACTCCGTGTGTCTATCGAGTTATACAAACGCTCATGAAAGTTTGGGAGAACTCGAAAAAGCTGTGGAAACACTCGCCTGTGGCTCGTGGTGTTTCTATAACTCGATATAAACACGGTACATGTTTTCTATTTCTTACATATTAAATAGATAAAAATTCATTCTTAACTCCTTCAAATACAAAACAGAGCTTGTGTAGGCCTTTGGTTTTCAACCAATCCGCCACAAATACGCAATCTTTTCCTTTGAATTCATCAAAGTTTATCTCTGCCGTCTCCACCATGATCTATCGACTCACGTGGAATCAGCACAGCTTGTAAAATGAAATTGAGGCTACCGATCAAATTCCCCACCCCCTACAAGTGGTGATCAAATGCCATCCCTCCTGGGTAGGAAGAGGCCTCAAATGCCCGGGGGTGGGGGGGGGGGATGTTCATCTGGGCTGTCAGTCTGCAACCTTTGACAAACAGTATTCACATTTAAATGGGAAATAAATACATCAACAACTTCGTACATGTACATGTAATCATAGAAATCTAGTTAACTTAAATGGTAATAGTGTTGCAAAATTCTTAAAAATGCTTTTAACCTGCATTTTTTAATGTTTGAATTCTTTCTTGTCCTGTATTAATTATTTATCTTTTCCACATTGTATATATCAAAGCCCAAGAGAGCACGATATGACAAGGCTTCAACAACTACATGTAGTTCACTTCCAAGTCCTAAGAAGCAGTATGGGAGTCTAGTCAGTAAAGTTTACCCCAAAAGCCTCTCAGTTGTAGAAATGTTAAAGCTGGGGAAAGTCATTGCAAAGAACACAACTACCGTTATTGATATCTTCATGTTTAACATCGAGCATATGGAATGGTCCACTGCACCCGTGACTGTAGAATTTAGGATAGCTGACCAGCCATTCGCATCTGGTGGATTTAGGGAGGCATTCAAAGCTACTAGTGACACTCTTGGATTTAGTGGAGTGACTTGGGTG
>JAHPZR010015564.1:40000-64715 GCA_019787425.1 Platygyra sinensis | reverse complement strand
GCATTTAGCACGTATAGGTTAAACCAGTTAGATGGGAACCCTTTGAGTAGGAAAAGAAAGAGAGAAAAAGGTGAGAAAACAAGAAGTGGTAACTATGAATCAAAGAACTGTCAATGATCGGCAAGAAAACCAAAAAAGTACACTATGACAATGTTCCTTAACTGTTGATAACTTAGGAAAGTACAAATCATGTAAAGCAGATGTTTTATGTGGTTACTGAGAGCCCAGGTGTCATATATTTGCATGTACATGTATAAAAAAAATTGTTAATAATCCCCTTAAATGCAATATTCAAATTTTGGTCAGCAATGTTGGACTGCAATGCATATATTTAGAGAAACAGTTACAAAGCCTTTGCTTTGTGTGGCTCTGATACTATACTTACAGTGGCATTGTCTAGCCAAATTACCGTATGAAGTATTAATTGGTCCTTTCTTTGGAAAAATCAATTATAATTTAAAATGGGACATTTGCAAAAGAGAAAAAAGCTAATACCCTTTAAGAGATGTGGCTCCAGCTTATATTGTCAAAACATATCTGACTTTATAACATAACTAAAGCAAAGCGTGCGCTCTGATTGGCTAATTCAGCATCTACTATTTGCCCATGGGTGTATGCTGCTGACGTACTCAATAACTAAAGCAAAGCACGAGCTTTGTGATGTAGCTCAATTTGTTGCGGACTCACTTGGCGCACAACAACAATCATTGTCGATAAGAGTACAGACCACGCTGAACCACATTTGATTTGTTTTTTACTCCAATATCAAAGATAATGAAATAAATATTTGTCTTGTCAACTGAAAACACCGACTCAGACTTGAAAGTGCACGCGCTGCATTATGCAAATGAGCTGCTTTTATGTGTCAGACTTTCCTTTCAAAACCTTTTACTAATTCTCTTAATATGCAGAAAAAATACGAAAAGAAATGTTCGGGAAACGAGTAATGACACGTACTCATTGTCGGTAACAGTACAGACCACATTTGACCACATTTCGATTTGTTTTTTACCACAATATCAACGTCAAAGAAAATGAGCGCGAGCTGAAAATGGCATTGCGTGATACATTGACCCGAGCAGTGGTATGGACTCTAAAAGACTTGTTCCAATGTCTCAATGTTATGTTATAAAACAAATGGTAAACGCCATAGCATGTACTATTGAGTTATGGATGCACTTTGGAGAATTGCTAAGCACTCAAGAAGCTAGAGTCGCACTCGGCTATAGCCTCGTGCGACTCTTACGCTTCTTTCGTGCTTAGCAACCTCCCGCGTGCATCCATAACTCAATAGTACACGCTATGGCGTTTACCATTTGTTAGTTTTCCCCAAACTTCTGAAACTTGTTATTTCTTTTTTCCCCTTAACTACTGGTAGAACATACATGTAGGAAATGTTCTCTGTTTTCTAGCAGCTATTCCTGTTGTTGCACTTAAATGTATTTTCTGAGTCCCTTCTTTTCAAATAAGCAGAGAGACAGACTGAAGCCATGCAAAGTCAGGATATACATGTAACAAGTGAGAACAAAGGGGACGACCAAAAAAGGCAACATTTTGCAGACAGTGCATTTGGCTGCAACCCACAACCAGTGCTGGAAAGAGTGGAATTTAAGGTTTGCAGAATGTTCTCTAATGATTTTAATCTACTTCAAACATTATTGCAAATTAAGATTGTTTGGGATAGGAAAACAGTCATGGGTAGTGTTGTAGAAGGTGGTGATCATGACCTAATAGACCCTTCTCCAAAATGGTGGCCAAAAATTCAAGTAGGTTAAAATAAGCTAAAATTAAATATACCAGCACTAGAAAGAACACCTTTACTTTAGTAATACCGCAAAGTTTCAGCATCTCAGGTGTAATATCAGCTGACAAAATGTAAGTTGAAAATTGAAGAAATGTACAGATGTTTGTATGACTGGGGGTGACCGGAACTGAGCGCTAGCTTAAAAGACTGATTAAGGATTCATTAGTTAACAAATCGAGAGAGCATATTGATGTCGGTTACGTATGTAATGTAAGAAGCGATTGACAAGATTAACAGGTTTTAATTACAGACTTCCATTAAGAAAATGTGCCTTTCGATTAGTACAAATCAGTTGTGATCAAAACTTCGTGAGTGGAACTTATTAAACTACAGAAGTAAACCCAAACTATAGTGTGACTTTTTCTGGATACTATCTCCTGCGGCCGGAGAGTTCAGGAAACGTGGCGACCACGACGGGAGTGAGTGAGTATAATTTAGTCCTCCATTTGAAATTTCAAGGGCAACTAAACTACGAAGAAGATGACTAGCGAAGCCCTCGAATCTACACTACAAACGAAACTAACGCAACTTGAAATCACTCAAGACAAAACTGGAGATGTCCTGAAAACTGAAAAGAGAAGTACAATAGCAAGACACATTGAAACTTTGAAGAACACGCTAACAGATGTGGAACACGCGCGTAGAGCGGTCGAAGCCCAGAAGATTGCAGCAAAGGAAACCACTGAAGAAATCAAAGAATGGAATGCTGGTGTGGAAGCTAAAGTCGTACAAGCAGATGAAAACCTTGAAACCTTGAAACCTTGAGGAATGGTTGCGCGATCAGAAACTAAGGCAGGAAACTCATGAGCAAGAAGAGCGAATGCAATTCGAGATCAAGCTACACGAAACCAAACTAAAGCTTCAAGAAGAACTAGAACAGAAGAAGAATGAAGCCAGCGACACACCCAACACGCAAGCTAAGTTGCCAAAATTAGTCATTACTAAATTCAATGGAAGTTTTGCAGACTGGCCAAGGTTCTGGGGCCAATACTCTGAAACCATAGACAAGAGCAGCGTACCACCAGTGACCAAATTCAGCTACCTGAGAGAGCTACTAGACCACAAAGTTAAGAAAACAGTAGAAGGCTTGCCACACACTGCAGAAGGTTATAATCGTGCCGTATCCATCCTTAAGGACAGATTTGGCAAGGAGGGTGAGATAGTCAATGCCTACGTGAAAGAATTACTCGATCTGCCTTACATCCCCACACCAAATGCCAGGAAGATTCATGAGTTCTACGACAAGCTCTCATACTGCGTGCAATCGCTGGAAAGCCTAAAACAACTCCACACAGTTAATGGAATGGCATCGATGACTCTGGAAAAGCTACCAGCAATAAGAGGGGACCTCGTTAGAAATGACCCAGATTGGGAAACCTGGGGTTTCTTAAAACTAACCGAAGCACTAAAGCTGTGGACGCGTCGAAATCCAACCGAGGGCAGCAAAGAAAGGCCAAACCGGGTTTTCCAAACACAACAGAGGGAAGGCAAACGTACGTGCGTGTATTGTCACGCGAACGACCACAAGCCATCGGAATGTACCGCAGTGACGTCAATAGAAAAGCGTAAAGGAATTCTAACGACAAAGAAGTTGTGTTTCAATTGCACAGGTCCTTATCACAGATCTGCAGAATGCAAAAGCACCGCCACATGTCAACACTGCAAGAGAAGACACCACACGTCGATTTGCGATAAGACAATGGGATTAAAACCTGAAGGAGTGATGACAGCCCACCCACACTCAGGCGAAGGTGTTATTTATCCGGTCGTTCTTATCGAAATTGATGGCATTAAGACGCACGCGTTACTTGACACAGGCGCCGGAAGTTCTTACGCGTCGGCGAAATTGATCAAAGCCCTAAACAAAAGGCCGAAAGAAACGAAAACAAAAAGAATCGACATGATGCTTGGTTCAACCACAACAAAGGTCGAGATTTATTCAGCTACCCTCAAAGCAGTTGACAGCGACTTTAAAATGAACATTGAGTTATCGAAAGTTCAGAAACCTCAACTGATGACAATTGACAATCCCAATTACGCTGCGCTGGTCGAGAAATACAGCCATCTTAAAGGTGTCAAAATCAATGACCCCGATGATAGACCTCAATTTCCGATTCACGTGGTACTAGGGGCCAGCGAATACGCTTCCATAAAGACGACAACAGCACAAAGAGTAGGAAAACCAGGACAGCCCGTAGCGGAACGGACGCTTCTTGGTTGGACAGTCATGTCACCTGGAAGTGAGGATGTCGGCCACCCAATTCTGTTGACGCAATCAACCTCTGCAGATTACGAACAATTGTGCGCTCTGGACGTACTTGGCCTCGCAGACACCCCTGAAAACGATCAACTCACGGTATTTGAAGAATTTAAAGAACAATTGGAGCGAAGTCCCGAAGGCTGGTACCAAACTAAGCTGCCCTGGAAAGAGAACCATCCACCATTACCTACAAACGAAACTGGAAGCAAGAGACGATTAGAGCACCTTATCCGTAAGTTTCAACGCAACTGCCAGTATGGAGAATACGATGATATCATACAGGAGCAACTACAGCAAGGAGTGATCGAGATCGCGCCCGAGAAACCTAGTACAAAGGAGTTCTACATCCCGCACAAAGGAGTTAACAGGAAGGAAGCCGAGAGCACTAAACTTCGAATAGTATACGACGCATCAGCCAGAGAAAGCAACAGTCAGCCATCACTAAACGATTGTCTTCATCCAGGCCCCCCGCTACAAAATCTGCTCTGGAGCATTTTGGTGCGTTCAAGGTTCTACCCCGTGATCCTAACTGGAGACCTTCAGAAGGCGTTCTTACAGATCCGAATCAAGCAGGAAGAAAGGGACGCGTTGCGGTTTCATTGGAGACACCCTAGCAGTTGCCAGACCGTAGTCTACCGGTTCACGAGAGCATTATTTGGTCTTACGTGCTCACCATTTCTCCTTGGAGGAGTAATACAGCAGCATCTCGAGAAGTGGGAACATCGATATCCAGAACTGGTCAAAGAGATACGCGACGGCCTTTACGTTGACGATTTGATGGCAGGGGGAGCAACTATCGAGGAAACGAAAGGAAAGAAAGCTGTCACTATTGAAGTTTTCCAAGACGCTACCTTCACTTCGCTACCTTCGCTACCTTCATAAGTGGCACTCTAATTCCTCAGAGCTTGAAGCAGAAAACGACTCTGACGCAGGAGAGTTGACACACGCAAAACAACAGCTGGGAGGAACTAAGCCATCTGGATGTAAACTGCTTGGTCTACCCTGGGACCGGGAACAAGACGTCTTACGCGTAGTATTAACCGTTGAAGAGAATAGCAGCACGACCAAGAGGAGCATTCTGTCACAGCTCGCCAAGGTGTACGATCCGTTAGGCCTAGCCTCACCAAACACGCTGAATGGGAAGCTACTATATCGTGACATCTGTGATACAAGGTACCATGGGATGCTCAGCTACCAGAACCACTTCTAAAACGCTGGACGGGATGGAGCAACACCTTAACTGACGACCTGACAGTTCCACGCGCACTTGCACCATATCACCAGCCGATCTCTGAAATCACGTTACATGCTTTCGGTGACGCAAGCATCCATGGAGTCAGCGCCGCCGTTTACGCGGTCGTCCAACAAACTCAAGGCCTCACACAAGGCCTCGTCTGCGCAAAGTCTCGCATCGCGAAACGTAACTTGACCATTCCCCGGCTGGAACTGATAGCTGGGCACATGGCAGTGAATCTCGTGACCAATGTGCAAAAGGCCCTTCGCAAAGATCCAGTCGGAATCCACTGCTGGCTAGATTCGACAGTTGCACTCTACTGGATTAAAGGCAAGGGGGAGTATAGGCAGTTCGTGGCTAACAGAGTTCATAAGATTCAGCAGTTCAGTGAAGTCTCATGGCATCACGTTCCGACCTCAGAAAATCCAGCTGATCTGGGGAGTCGAGGGCAAAATGTCGTAAACAGTCAACTGTGAAAAAAGGGCCCCACCTGGTTAAGCGACCCACCCAAATGGCCACAAGACGTACTGTTAAGTCCTTCACCCGAGAGCTTGGCAGAAGCTAAGACCACACGAGAAATACTGACGACAGCCATGACCGAAAATGATGCCCTTGACCATTTGCTTGACAAGTACCCACTCAAAACCGTGTTAAGAATTGGAGCATGGATTTATCGCTTTATCTACAACTGCCAAAAGAACCCTGGAAGAAAACAGCAAGGACCAATCAGCACGCAGGAAGTCGAGCAGCAGGAACTGTGGTGGATCAAGCAGGCCCAAAAGGCGGCTCAGCACAGCTCACAGTTTCAAGCAGATCAACTCCAACTGAATCTTCAATTGAATGGCCAACAAGTGCTGGAATGCAGAGGGCGTATCATTGGGGAATACCCGATTTACCTACCAGATAACCACCCCTTCACACAGAAACTAGTCTTCCAAGCTCACCTCGCTACTCTCCATGGAGGCGTGGGCCTCACAATGGCGAAGGTGCGAGAAAAGTACTGGGTGCCTAGACTACGACGCCTAGTAAAAAAGATGAGGGGTACCTGCAATGGCTGCAAGAGATTACGAGCAAAGCCCTACCCAGCACCACCACCGGGCAACTTGCCCAGCACCAGGACGGAAGGTTCTACTCCATTTCAGGTCATAGGAGTCGACTTTGCTGGACCAATTCGTTACAAGTCTACGCCCAAAACGGAGAGTAAAGCCTACCTAGTACTATATGCATGCAGTCTTACCAGAGCAGTCCACCTGGATTTGCTCAAGTCCTTGGAAGTTCGAGAGTTCATCCCAAGCCTCAAAAGGTTCATTGCTCGAAGAGGAAGGTCGAAAGTCATCTACTCAGACAACGGGGCAACCTTCAAAGCCGCAGGGAAATGGCTTCAAAAGGTACAAAAAGATGAGCAGTTTCACAAGTTCTTGGCAGACTCCTCTATCAAATGGCAGTTCAATTTAAGTCGGGCCCCATGGTGGGGAGGGCAGTTCGAGCGCCTCATAGGCCTATTTAAGAGTGCCTTCAACAAGTCAATTGGTAACGCAATGCTACGATGGGCAGAGCTGGAGGAAGTGGTGTTAGATGTTGAAGTTGCCCTCAACAATCGACCTTTGGGTTACCTAGAAGATGATGTCGAGCTACCTGTCCTCACCCCACACTCAATGTTGCACATGAACCCGAGCTATTTGCCAGAGCTGGAAGCGTATCATGTACCTGACAAAGATTTACGGAAACGAGCCAAATATCTTATCAAGTGTAAAGAAGTCATGTGGAATCGTTGGACTCGTGAGTATCTGAGGAGCCTGCAAGAACAACATCGTCAAGCTGGAGGAGAGCAGACGTGCCATCCTAATATCGGTGACATCGTCATCGTGAAAGATGAGAACAAAAACAGGCACTTGTGGAAGCTTGGTATCGTGTCCAAACTGATCAAAGGCAAAGACAGAATCGTGAGAGGAGCCCAACTAAAAACGACCAACGGTAGCATTGAACGCCCAATTCAGCTCCTGTATCACTTGGAACTGACATGTGATCGCCAAGCTAACACTGTTCTCAATCCAACAGCCCCTGAGTTCAGACCATTGAGTTCTAGACCACGCAGAGATGCCGCAGTCGCGGCCACAGTTAGGATGCAGGACATTGCAGCACAAGAGTGAACATTTATTCTATATCGTATACACATAAGGGAACATTAATTCTTTATCGTATAGCGTTTAATCGGAACTCATATACTAGTTTGAGTGTTTCATCTAAATTCCTTGCCAGCAATTTATATGGGGGAGGGTGACCGGAACTGAGCGCTAGCTTAAAAGACTGATTAAGGATTCATTAGTTAACAAATCGAGATAGCATATTGATGTCGGTTACGTATGTAATGTAAGAAGCGATTGACAAGATTAACAGGTTTTAATTACAGACTTCCATTAAGAAAATGTGCCTTTCGATTAGTACAAATCAGTTGTGATCAAAACTTCGTGAGTGGAACTTATTAAACTACAGAAGTAAACCCAAACTATAGTGTGACTTTTTCTGGATACTATCTCCTGCGGCCGGAGAGTTCAGGAAAGGGGTATGCATACCCCCAGTTATACAAACGTCTGTAAATTTTTCAATTTTCAACATACCCCCAGTCATACAAATGTCTGTAAATTTTTCAATTTTCAACTTACATTTTCTCAGTTGATATTACACCTGAAATTATGCTGAAACTTTGCAGGGTTACTAAAAGTAAAGGTGTTCTTTCTAGTGCTGGTATACATTTTTAATTTTGACTTATTTGAATTTTTGGGCACCACTTTGGTGAAAAGGGTCTACTCAGTTGTCAGTTTCTGTGTACAGTAGACTGGGTTTCAGATTTAACTACAGCTATATATGTAAGTAGCTATGTCGTCTTGTAATGATGTAATACTGGAGGGTTATCCGGTGAGATTGATTTGCATCCCTTACAATAGGTGGAATCACAAAATTATTAACACAGACTGTTTTAATTCACTTCCTCAAGATGCAAACAAGGCTACGCAGTAGACAGCACTTCCCCCGACTTAACAGACCAATCTCCTGCAATGTTACATTTGAAGGGCCAAGTGTAATAGAAGGTATTAAGAATCTTGGATCACAGAGTTTTGTGGACGTACCCTTGCCATCATATCTTGCTAATCTACATTCCCTTTCCAAGAACTCATTTTTCCTGACAGAGAAGAAAACCAGTGGTGAAAACTGAACAGCAGACAGTTCACGTCAGCATCAAGATATGCTGTCGTAAGTCTTGGTTAGATATGTTCTAAACTTGTTGGAAAACATTCATCATAATTCTTCTTCGTTGAATGTATGATTTAACTTTTTATTTGATGGACACAATTCTACACAGTTTCCAATGAAACACCTTGCTCATGAGTTAGAGCTGTCGTAGAATTGTGAAAAAGGTACAGGCAGCGCTTTGAAAGCGCACACTGTGCAGGCATGGCCCATAACGTTGGTCCCAGTGGTCTCAGGAGGTCTCAGGAGGCAAACACTACTCTAAAGTGAGGCAGGTGCCAGGGGTGTCTGCCTTAGAGTAATTTGCCAATAAGTTTTTTACCCAGAAAATATTCAGTGGGTCCTCCCCATGTTTTCAATACTCACTTGAAAACCGATTTAAGTATTATTGTAACAATATTATTGTTGTACATAGTTTTTTTTTTAAAAACAGAGTAGTTTATATTTAATTTACCGGTAGCCATTTTTAAAGTTTTTCTCTTCTATGACTGTTAGCTTTGATTATTTTATGAGTCAGAAACTGCAGTAACTTGTTATTGTATTAATTTTTTTGAACAACAAGAATTTATCATTACAAAAGTGGGCTTAACCCAGTACCATATTCATTAACTTGAATCAATATTTTTTATTCCATTTCTGTTGTTGACTGTTGTTTATCTAGTAGTTGATTAATTTAGAAAATTCTTTTTTCTCATGTTTTTACTCACTTTTTATTGATTTACATTTTGTTTTACAATGTAACAGAAAAAAACAAAACAGACTGTTGCTTTTAGTACATTGTAATAACGATGTTTTAATTTGTTCTTTTGTATCTTGAACTTGAACTTTGACAGTTGACTTTGACAGTTAAACTTTGACAGTTGACTTTGACAGTTAAACTTTGACAGTTGACTTTGACAGTTAAACTTTGACAGTTGACTTATAGTGCAAACAAAATTTTTAATTTGTATAATAATATTATACTTGTGTACCATCTCCTTTGTATATAGGACTTCACATAAACTTCACATAATGTTGTTAAGAAATAAAGAATCATAATTTTATAATAACACCGTAACCTGATGCATACAGTTCAACAAAAAAATTAAGTTTGCAATATTTTAAAACAAGCCGAATAAATAAAGACAATTTCTGCAGAATATTCAGGCAATGGCACAAATTAAATTACCAAAATAACCTCATGGCATGATAATTATTTTAAACACAGTTAAGAAGAACTAATTGAGACCTGAGCTCTCAAGCTGACCCTGCAAATTGAACACTGATCTTGAAGTTATCCATAGTCCAAAGAAAACAGAGGTGGCATGTCAAGAATGCTTGAGAATTTTATCACGGGGTCATTAAGAGAATTGAACTAAAGTGAGTTGTTTGAGGGGGAATGGTTATGAAACCCGACAAAGTTCTTTGTTGTAGGTTTTTGTGTGCTTTTTTGGCCTTGACCGTGCAAAAAAAACACCAGTAGTTGTTTACTCCGTACTGGGGAACTAACCAATAGCAACGTCTTGGTTACGGAACTCATGCATAGTGTGTAAGCGCAAATCAAAAGGTTTTGAACTGTCATGGACCTTCCAACCTAAATCTTGGCATCTTTGTTTGCTCCTTTGATGTTTGGCAAGCTTCCAAACCATTTCACTTTATTAACGGTGTTTGAAATAGTGTTCCAAAAGTTACCGTGCTATGAGTAGATTTTTAGTAAAATAATTTTTGCACTTATTGCTTGACCTGTGAGTGCAATCTGTAGGGGTTTCAATAAAGTTTGAAGTAGGCAGCCAGTTTGAGAAGAGTAGGTATCGGTATTGACAAGGGGCCGGAAGGCCCCTTTTGCTAGGGGGGTGTGGGGGCATGCCCCCCCAGAAAAATTTGAAATCTGGAAAAAATCTATTTGCAGCGTTCTGGGCATCAAATTGTGTATAAATAGAAGTAGGATTTCTTAGCGTAACGAGGTGTGACCTTTATCTCGAAATTGGGGTAAAAAGTACATCCAAGCCCATAAAAATAAATTTTAATTTTGTTTGAAAGGATCGTTCTTTAATTACTTCAATTTAGGCAGAAAGTAGCCGACGTCTCTAATCGAAGAAGCCGACCCTCTTTGTCGGACGTTGGTGCTTATTGAAACCCCTGAATCTGTCTTATACATGTATAACGTCTGTTTATAAACTCTGACATTCTACACTATATAAGGTCTGTAATGCATCTTAAGAGCAACATGATATTATAATCATGTTGCTTTTAAACCTGGAAGCATGCAAAGCTCCAAATGTTACAACTCTCTTCTCTGGCTGCAACCTGCTACTGTGTTAATAGTTGTGATGCTTTCCAAAATGCAAATACCTTGTGATTGTTCCATTATTTGAACACTGGCTACCGGTATGTTAGGAATAAAATAGTTAACTGGCTATAGGCCAATATCATGACTGCCCATAGCTGTATAGAGCCAGTATTTATCATTGGGAAAAACCACAAAAGTGTAAAAGTTCTCCCCACTGAAAAAGTGTCCATGTTCATTCTGTTTCCATGTGACTGGACAGTCAGTAAATCCCCACACAGTCACTGCAATCCAAGGAATGCCATTTGACTTTACAAGATCTCTGTGAGGAAAAGAATGCACAATAAAATTGCATTCTACATGGTATGTCTTGTTAAAAAAAAATATTTTTTTTGTGTATGCCCATGTACATATTAAATAAATATTAAAATAAAATAAATAAATTATCATATTGTACTTTTGATACTACAGACCCACTTTTTTAAGCTGTTTTTTTGTCAGTTAAATGCCCTTGCTACTTAATAGAAAGGAATCTATCTACATATTAATTAATAATGTACAGTGTAGAGTTGTACATTTTGTAATAATATATCAATAACATTGCACCTTAGTATAAACAAAATTACCTAGTTAGATTAATGTATACCTTACTGATTGCATCATTGATAAAATGTAGTTACTTGTGATCATTCCAGTCCAGTGACACTTGATCAATTGTTTCAATGCACATGATGGTTCTGGACATGCTAATGTTGACACATAACTGTCTGGTGAAGCTGCAGAGCTGAGAAATGGATTTCATTAACAAAGTACAGGCACATGTTGTCACCATGTTGGTAAACATGTAATGTACAAGATTGTGGGAAAATACACTCATCTGAAACCTCTTTAGACGAAAATATTATTTCATTATTAATGCCAAGTTCTAAAACAAACAGCATCATATAGAAGTTATGCCCACTAGCTTTCATTTGCACAGTCACACACCAAGGTTTCAACCAAAGAGTTAAGACTATCTGAAGAAGGCAAAACCACCTTAAGCAGAGATATAATTTAAAATGACAATTTTGCTCACCATTGTTCATTTAATGGGTTGCATGCTAGGGTTTCAACAAAACACTTAACAGGTAGAACCATCTTGTATACCAATTGAAAATAGAAAGTGCCACATGAAATTATTGCTCATTGAATGGTCACTTTGAGGTTGTGATGGTACTGAAGGTGGCAAAATGAAGTATTTTTAACTGCTATGAAAATTCTTACCAATCCACTCCACAGGCAATGCAGCCAAGCCACTCAAAGAATGACATGCAGTCACACACATCACAATTTTCTGGACTCATCCTATCTTCTGTGAAGCTTGACTTGTCAAAACTGATTTGTGGGGCTTTAGGACAATTTGGAATGCACTCAATGTTTTCCTCATTAGACAATATCTGGCCATTGTAAGAGTTGAAGAAGGAGTGGAGTGTTCCTGTTGATGATTGTCCTACAAGAATAATGTCAGAACAAAAGTCTTGTTTTTTCCCACTTTCATTATTATACAGCTGCTTTAAAGTGACTGGAAACAGTTTCCAGTACTTTCCAAGACTCACAGTTTGATGGGTCATTACAAACACTCTATACCAGTTGATGCCAAAGTCATGGTATCAACAAACTACCCAATCATCGGGGAACAAGTTGTGTTATTTTTGTGGCACAATAGGTTACCATAGAAACAATATAACCTGCTAAAAACACCCTTAATTTTAGCTTTAAGTGCTTATAACTCAAAAACGAGCTCGGTGACCCCATTTTTTATTATCGAATTGTAATCAGCATAGTAAGTTGCAACTTTTTGCAAAGTTTAAAAAAATCTACAAGGGGGGTTCAGAGCCACCTTAAATTTTCGAAAATTTAAGATGGCTCTGAACCCCCTTCATAGAATTTTTTTAAACTTTGCAAAAAGTTGCAACTTATCAAGGTTGGTTGGCTGCATCTTGATATGCTTTAATGTGACAGCGTGATGCTGTTAGTGAGTTCATGTGTGCCAGTCATTACTTGGCTGTGTAACCGCGCGATGCGGTTCCAGTCGAGACCCACAAATTGACCCTTGCTCATCATGGAGTCTCCAGTAGCTCAGTGGTTAGGAGCATCCGACTAGATCACGGAGGGTCGTGGGTTCAAATCCCATCTGGGACTCGGATTTTTTCCGAGATCTCCTAACATTTAATTTATCATGTAGTTGTTGTTTCATCTTGATTACAATTCAATAATAAAAAATGGGGGTCACCAAGCTCGTTTTTGAGTTATAAGCGCTTAAAGCTAAAATTAAGGGTGTTTTTAGCAGGTTATATTGTTTCTATGGTAACCTATTGTGCCACAAAAATAACAACAACTTGTTCCCCGATGATTGGGTAGTTTGTTGATACCATGATTTTGGCATCAACCGATAAAGAGTGGTTATAATGACCCATCAAACTGTAAGTCTTGGAAAGTACTGGAAACTGTTTCTAACCACCTTAAGCACACACAAGAAATCTTTCAAACTTCCAAAAACCTTTCCTCCATCTGCTTCGCTTAAATGTTAATAAACACTGTTAGTGATAGAAACCTGACTGAAAATTAATCTACATGATAAGTCAATTAAGTGTTAGAAATCTGATCAATGAAATTTTAGCCATAACTCATTATTATTATTATTATTATTATTATTATTATTATTATTATAATTTATTCTTATTCTCTTATTATTATTATATTATTATTATTAAATTTATTATTAAATTTATCTTTATTAGCATAGTGCATTTGAATATATTATTTTATAGATATTTGCACCTTATAAGCTTTTTATGGTAAATTAAAAGTTTCATATTTTTCTCTGACTCTGTTGCATGTCTCAATAACCATATTTATTTTAATTAATTTATCTAGTATTGTAATGTGCAGTTCCAGAAAATATCCAAACTCACCCCACAGAAGGGATTGGAATTTTCTGGGAGGTGGGGGGTTCCGTGAGACCAAAAAATTTAAAGAAATGTTAAGTATTAACTAAAGCTTAATTGGAACTTTCAGAGGGGTGGTGGGTCTTAGGAAAAATCCCTTTCATGGTGGAGGTATGGATATTTTCTGGAATTACACAATTGGTGATAGACAATTAACTGGTTTTTTTTCTTATCTTAAGCCAATCAGCTTTAAGAAACAAAATTTTCAAAAAGGTCTAACCAAAATTAAATGAACTTGGTATTTCAATAAAATAATTACAAGTAACCACCTCTTTTAGAAATTACATGAAAGAATATTCCCAGATTTAGATCTCTAACAGCATAATTATTTCATACACTAAGACAAATTTCATAGACTAAGTTTACTGTTGATGAAACTCCTTTTAAGAAATCACTTCTTGCAATTGTCAGGACAGACCACCTCAAATGACTTTGCAATTACACGACTTAATTTTATTTATTAGATACTCTTTGCATTTGCATAATTATGATCATGCTAACCTTCATTTGTCCAACCCATAAGAAATTTAAATGTTAGCTGCAACTTGTCCTTTAAACACCATCTGACCCTCTCATACAGCTTCTTTCCAGGAACAAAGTATGGTGCTGCCAGGTTCACTTCTACAACTAAATCATTATAACATTTCACTTGATAATTAAGGTTTGCTTTCTGATTTTTTAGCAGTCCAATCTTGACAATATAATTCCAGGTTATATTGACCTACGTTATAGTTCAACATCAGATATGATTCTAAGAAACAATGGTTAAATTTATCACACATTCATCACTTGCCACACAAAATACGGTAAAACACTTTCAATATGAACACAGCAACTAAAAAAACTGAAAAAAATGTAAGGACGATAATTATGAATTGCCCAGCATGATATTATACTTACTGAACTTGTGTTGTTTTTGAAAGGCAGATGGTTTCCCTGTGAGACCCAGTTTCTCATATGTGTCCTTGTCCAAGGAAAGAATGAGTATTCCTACATAAAAAAATTAATGTATTACTCATTCAACAAGAAAAGTTACAAGAATTGCCAAGAAAAGTAAATCATGTTGAAGAACTGCAAAGTTCTGACTCATTATTGTATGTAGAAAAGTAGTCCTTCAGAAGAACAAGTTAAAAATTTTGACAATAATTCTGATAATTAACTTAACTTCAGAAGTGTTTATCAACTTCCTGACTGCATGTACATAGACAAGGAACACATGCCCTGAAGAAAGTGTTAATTAAATTCTAGAGCAGGGTGATTAAAGGGGAAAATTGTATTCTCAAACACCTCCCTCTCCTTTCTGTACCTGCATGTACCGGCCATCATGTGCATCAAGATTATAAGAAAGACTTTCTGGCATTTCTCACCTGTTGGAAGAACTGCCACACAGTTCCCAGAATCAATGCGCGTTTCCCAGCTGAGTGCAATAAATTGACCTGCAATATATTATTGGTTTATTTTGGATGCCTTCACATGTATGAATAATTATCTTGATGACATAATTATTTTAATAATTATATTATAGTTTTCATTGGAAATTTCTGTATAATGCAGACCTAAGCTGATCAATTTTACCCTGACCAATTTTTGTTCTTGTGGTTATTTTGTTTTGTCTTGCTGAGGGGTAAGAAAAAAAAAACTTCAGCAGAACTTTCATTAACAATTTTAATGAATATCTCAGGGCCTTGCATTAAGGGGGTTGTTCACTTATGTAAGAGTGGTACGTAGTAATTTAGTGGAGGGAGGCAGTTATTCTAAAGGGACAATAAAATATAAGTTTAAAATGGCAATAGCACTGTCCTCCTGAAGTATTGGCTGTATCGGTTGCGGAGCAAAGGAATTGAAAAAAAGAGGGGGGGGGGGCTCTGAAATTTTTCAACTCCCAAGGGGGGGCTGCTAAAAAATTGAACCGCTAGAGAGAGGGGCTGCCCAAATTTCAAGATTCAAGTTTCAATATCTTCATTCCTTCCCCCCCCCCCCCCTCCACCTTGTCATATTACTTGTATGAACTTTCCCTAACTGCTCTTGTTCAGCACAGTTCAGTACATGAAGTTGAATATCAATAATGTGGGGTGACTGCTGACATAATAAAATCCCATACTCTACATGGGAATTAAAAGGCCAGTGGGGGATAACAGGTGGAATTGAACCAAGCCTTAATTACTCTTCTGTTTAAGCTTTCTTACATTACCAGTCTTTATAAATTTCCGGATAAACTCCTCTTCTGTAAAGGCATGCACTGGCAGTTCAATCAAACAGAATTGATCCCGAGTTTGTGAAATGTTCTGAAAACATTGGATGACATACCCAAGAAAACAATCTGGGATGACAATCTCTACCTGTGGAGATCCAAGATTTAGACTTAATAACACACAACTGTTAACAAAAATTTCAAATTTTTGTTGTTTACAAAATTTTAAAATGTAAGAACTATTCAAATGCCTTTCAGGCCATGTATGAGCAACTAGTATGTAAGAGAATATACGGCATCAATGATGTCTCATTATCTCTCATAAAAGATACGATGTTTAAAAATAACATACCGCATGATTAAAAGCGTGATCCTCTATATGTCGCTTGTATCGCTCCTTCTCATCTTGAAATGAGAATTTCTCTATCGTTAGTTTTCTTTTTGGGGTGCTAAACGCTTTTCCATCCGCCATATTGGCGGCCGAGAATTACCAGAGGTCTGGGTTGAGTGGTCACCAGTCTTTTCGTACCGTCAACATTTTCCAAAACATGGCGGCCACCGTGGAAGAGGTTTGTCCATCGATAGAAGATCTCACTCGGAAGGAAAGTGCAGATCCTATTCCATGCCCTACACAAGGATGTTCTAGAGTGTTTCACAATCGTCCCTGTCTCAGGATGCACCTAATCAAGACTCACGGAGTTGCTTCGAACAGTGAAGAAAAGAAGCTTTATGTTCGCGGTCAGGGCAAGAATCAGATTAAGAAACATTTTTACTGTCCAGTTAAACATTGTGTACGTGGACCCAAGGCACAAAAAGCCCTTTCCCACGAATGTCGCAGCTGAAACAGGTAACACACCGATAATTCAGGAACAATCAAGAATCATTATCAACCATCAACGTTAAACACGTACGAAAAACGTACAATTCGTGTTGATTAGTTACATGTATGGGACATTCCATTTTCTATCCTCACTTCCCCCACCCCTCTACCACCGGGCATAGGTTCTGTGGAAAATATTTTCAAAGGATGACAACAAAATTTTAAAACCCTTACAGGACGTAAACGTAAACTAGGTGCCTACCACAAGAAAGTCCATGGAAGAGGAGGCGGGTGGGTGGGGAAGATTTGTGATACTTAAGTTGCTTCGTGTCTTTTTCATATATTTGAGACCACTAACAATTTTTTGTTCAAGCAAATTTACTCACCGAACACAATCAAAACGCAAAATCCATTAGATTGGGTTCAGATGAAGTTCGGATACCGAACCCAATTAAAACCACAGTCAAATGGATTGGGTCCAGTTGGGTTTGATTTGTTCCCATTGAGCTCGACTGGCTCGGAAATCAAACTCACACAAAGCTTGGCGTCAATCTACAGATTGATTTTCGATTGAGTTCAATTTCTGAATGTTCATTTGACTCATGCCGGGCATTTTCCTGTCCACATGTACTTGTCTACCCAATTATTTTCCCAAAGTTTTGGTCTCGTTCTTTTTCCAGCATTACATGACAGTCATGCAGAGAAAAAGAATGTTTGCAGCAAATGTGGCAAAGGCTTTGGTTTGCCAGATGCATGCCGCCGCCATGAGCTTAAATGTGGACAGTTGTTTACTTGTTCTGTGGGTGTCCTTATTACCACAGTGGAAGCACTCCTTACTCACGCACGGAGACAAATGCACAAACTGCCAGAATGTTATGAAACAAAGAAAGAAAGGTAAGTAGTATGAGTGAGTTTGAAGGACATGATGATGGCCACCATTTGAGTGATACATGCATAGTTTCGTATGTGTCTTGAAAACCCTCAAATTTCAGGAGTCCAATTTCGAGGCCTTGAAAGTACTTGCAATTGGTTTTCAGTCCTTGACAGTCCTTTATTTTTTTATTGGACGGGGTCGAAGAATATCATTGCTTTTAAGGCTTTAAAGTGAATGAAAGCCAAATGCTCACAGGTAAGCAAAGAGGATAACATTCTGAATGTGTGAAAACATACAGGGCTTGAAATAACGGCCGGTCAATGGACAATGTCAGGTCAGAATCGAGCATTGTCCGAGCAAATTCGTGGATGACCGGACATGTTGTCCGGTCATACAAAGAGTAATAAAACTACAACTTCTAATTTTTTGCACACTCGATTTGTTTTGAGTAACTAGAGTTGCTGTTGCTGAAAATGATACAGATCATGTAACTTGCAAAATGGAGCCTCTATTGCAACTAGTTAAGATGGATTAAATTTGTCCGGCCAAAAATGCCTATGTCCGAGCAAAATCACGTTTGACCGGACAATGTGTTCGGCGCCTGCCCAATAGTTATTTCAAGCCTCGACATACAGTGTAATTATGTTTTTAGTTCCCAGTGCTTTCTCTCATTACTCTTGTGCGTGTACATGTAGTTTGCAGGTGTTTTCAAGCTCTCATTTTCTGGTATTTTTGTATGTGTATGCATTGTGGGGTTTTAGGTGAATGGGCTTAGATGGGAGGCGAGGTGGTCTCATGGTTAGCGTGCTCGACTCGGAGCGAGCGCTAAGGGGTCGAGCCCTGGCCAGGGACATTGTGCTGTGTTCTTGGGCAAGACACTTTACTCTCACGGTGCCTCTCTCCACCCAGGTGTATAAATGGGTACCGGCGAATTTAATGCTGGGGGTAACCCTGCTATGGACTAGCATCCCATCCAGGGAGGAGTAGAAATACTCCCAGTCGCTTCATGCTACAGAAACCGGGATAAGCTCCGGCCTGATGGGCCACTTGGCCCGAATGCAGACTTTACCTTTACCTATGCATTGTGGGGTTTAGGTGAATGCCACAATTCCAGGCCAGTGTCATTTAACACAAACATTTTTCTCAGTTTGAGGTAAATTGTCATAAAAAAGTCCTTGAAATTTCTTAGGATCCTGGAAAATCCTTGAATTTTTGCGTGATTAAGTGTACTAACCCTCGGTATGTGTATGCTGATGTTATGCTACTTCTCTGCATCAGTCTGTACATTTTTTTTTACTCAGCTGAAGCTACATGACATTGTATATTAACAGTTATGACTGACTGATGTATCTTAGGTATCATTCTTTTTGCACCCAGGTCTGTGATGCACACATTTTTTTATTTGCCTGCCTTTTGCAGCTCAATTAGTCTACCAAATTATCAAACTAGTATACCTAAATGGTAATAATGCTGCCGAAGGGGAGAACAATATTAAGTATGCTAACAGTTACCCCATGAACTGAACTGTGAAGAATTGATTTGCACAAGACATGTACATATTTGAATCGTTATGATAGGAAATCAATTGAAATTGTTATTGGGTAATGGGTGCTTTGTGGGATTGAATAGATATTGCGTGCAAGTGCCCTTTTCTTCACAAATTAAGTGAATTGAGGGACATACGTTGAATCTTTATTTTTTCAGTTACAAGTGCGTGAGGGTAGTAAGGGTAGCAATTTTCCAATTATCATTGATTTCATGATTGATAGAGGTCACATATTATAAATTCCTTTTTTATTAGTTACTTGAATGTTGTTTTTTCTTCCAGTTCAAAACCAGCAGTACCTGCAAGTGCAGTGACCCTAGTTGTTGTTAAACCTGTTATTCCAGTCATTCCATGCACTGAAAAGAACTCTGGAAAGAATGGTGGACAGTGCCAAAGTAAAACAAAACTCTGTCCAATCCTTCCTAAACCTGGTCCAGCCATTCCCTTGGAAGTTGGTAAAAGTTTGATCAGCACTGCAAAGAAACAAGTGCTCACCAAGTCTGTGGAAACACAAACACCCTTTGATGTTCACAGTATGCATACTCAAACACCCAATCATTCAACAAGCACAGAGCAGGCATGTGATTCATATACACAGACCCCTCTGCCAATTACCACCGAGCAGTTTCAGTTCAACAGTGATGGAGGAAGTATTGGGATTGGTTTCAATAACCAAGCTTCAGTTGGAACCCAGGTAGCGATGTTGGCAAACCATAGTGACTTTGGTGTCGGCACTGAGGACAGCTTCCTGGCTCAACTGGGTTGTTTCACTGCTAGTAGTGTAAGGCAGTCATTTGGGTTGTCACAGGCGAGCCCGGTTCAACGTCTCCCTCCTATAAGTTCTTTTGTTACAAGCCATCAAAGGCCAGGCTTTGTGACCACAAATGAAAATTCAATGCAGACCCTTGATATTGACCCATTGTGTTTAAACATCCAAACACAAACCAATCTTACAAGCACTGATTTAGCACTAAGTGACCTAAGACCCTTGAGCAGTGCACAGACTCAGACATGTGGCTTGGAACAGGTTCCCCTTGAGGATAACGAGACACAGACTTTGATTTCCTTGCTGGGCATTGATGCAAACAGCTCAATTGACTCTGGAACTCAGACTCACACCCTTCTGGATGATTTATTTGACACCCAAGATATTGAACTGACTGAGTCGCAGACTCAAACTTGGTTCGCTGATTTCTCATCGATTACATCACCTGGTCTGGATAACAGTGGAAATGAGTTTGTTTACAGTGATGATGTAGTGGACATACACACACAAACGGCCATAGTGATGTCAGACTTCAGTGAGCTCGCTGATGACACAGAATTTGCCAGCTCACAA
The DNA here is from genome assembly GCA_019787425.1 of Platygyra sinensis. Lineage (NCBI taxonomy): Eukaryota > Metazoa > Cnidaria > Anthozoa > Scleractinia > Merulinidae > Platygyra > Platygyra sinensis. The sequence goes on along the minus strand of JAHPZR010015564.1, from coordinate 44,145 downwards.
ACTCAAACATTACAGAGTGACTTTGTTTGCTCCAGCTTGTTGTCATCAAGTGTCCAGACAGACACCCACTGGGCACAGGTGACACAAACAGATGAACAATTCAGAAATGAATCTGTTACTTCCACAAGTTCTCAAACACAGACTCATCAAAATATTCTTGATCAAGGTTGCATTGTCTCCAGTGTGGAAACACAAACTTAGTTATTACTTGGCATCCAGATGCTGTAACTCTGCAGTGCTTGTTGGAATAATATTGCATTGAATAAAATTTAAATCAGAATTTATTGAAACTAGTTTCACTATTATTATGTTTATTTATATAGCTGTGATAATTATCCTCCAGTGGAGCTAATTTCATGTCATCCAGTAGCTTGAATGGCATCTCGTATTTCCCTGCTGCATCAAGGAGAATAAAATGTCTGCATAGAGGCTTACAGGTAATACTTACCAGACAAGCAATTACAGAGGGTCCTACAGGGATTCATAATCCATGATTTGAAGGTTTTGCTTGACCTGCAAAGAACTTGCATTAGTAACCAATGTTCATGATTTCAACGCTCTGTTCTAGATGATTTTTAGAAGGGAGTCCTCGGGAAGATTTAGTAAGACTGAAAACACAACTGTGACCTCTATGATTGTGTGTATGTCTCGTAATGCAGTGGCAACCACCAAGTAGGTTTCCCCTATGAGGGTCGTTCAGGGTCATTAACAATTATAATATTTTGCTTTCTTCAAACATTTCTCCTGGAGTAAATGCAGGTAACTAAGAAGAGTACCTTACTTGCCTATTATTGTGATTCAGGAAAATGGAATTTTTTTCCAGTCTGCGATTTGTGATTTGCTATTTTTAGCATCTGTGTACTCTGCCAGAGTCCCCCCCCCCCCCCCCAGTACAACCCTGATTACATGATGTAAACCAAAGTGTGGAAGGCAGTGCAATCTTGAGTGAGTGTTGCAGAACCAAAACCAAAACCAAAGAAACCGCTCAAATGATATAGGACACAGACAATGTAGTGACTAATCTAAACCTGATGTAAATGTAATGCAGTTGGTGTGCACATGTGTGAGCAAGTCAAGATCTACTTACATAGTTTTACCTCTGATTGAATGACAAAGTCACACAAGTTGATTCAAGTCAATCATGAGAGCTAGTGATGTAAAACCATAGCTAATGCAAATTACTTTGAACACTCGAATGAAATGCTGCTCTAAAAGAACTTGGTGATCAAAATTTACCATATCAGCCATCCAAGCCAAACTTTTTTCATGACAAAACTCTGGCATAATAATTTAGCCAGAGGCATAATAATTTAGCCAGAGCCATCAAGTGATAAAGTAATGCCTGCAGTGCAAGCATCAAATTCGTCCTTCCCATGATTCAGACTAGTGGTTGTTGAAGAATTGGCTCAAACAGTGACTTTTTAAAACTGGCTTTTTGCAGTACTGTAATTTCTTCAACACAGCATTTTTAGGGGAGGGTTACCATTACTCTCCAGTAACCTTGTGAATTCTCTGCACAAAGTGATGTATAACAATGCAAAAAAAAAGTGAGAAACTGATGCATGGGCCAGATGGTGTTTAATATGCATTTAACTCTTCTGCATATGTCCATCAGTTAGGTTAAGAGTGCAACAAGAAATACAGGTTGATATGTGTCAATGAGTCCTTAGTCATGGATTACTCCAGTTAACCAGTTGATTAGCTTAAAAAGCTTTCAGCAAGTCAAAAGGCAGTTTGATTAGCCTTGATCGTACTCCAGTTAGCATTCCATAAAGCTTTAGTTAGCCTAAACAGCATGTTATCTTGAAATGAAGGATGCTCAGGTTAACCTGTCAAGGATGAAGTCCTAGCCTCTGGCCAATGATGGTATCGGCAATAAGATATGGACTCATTGAACAATCTTGTGATTGATGACTGTGATCCTATGGTATAGTATTTAAAGGCAGCAGATTTCACACCCTTTAAAAGAACAGACATGGCTGCAAAATATTTGCATGCATGCAGTGGTCATGAGTAAATATTCACCAAAAAAAACACCAATAATTGCAAATTATTAATCAAAGAGTAAAATTTTATTTCAGTGTATAAATAAAGAATTTTTCATCTGCATTTATTTACCAAATATGTACATGTACAGTCTTGTCTACCAAAAATATTCTGTTTTGTCCAAGAATTATATTTACAGTATCTTCTAAACCAGAAGGTGCGCTCTATATTAAATACATGTATATATTTACATTGATTTTGAACTTGTCACTATGATCCCTAATTAAACTACACAGTGCACTATGATCTTTTCTAGAAACTGAGAGTAACAATCACTTATGCAAAAAAGCTGTAGTCAGGTATAACATGGGCCTGTTATTTTTATGCTACATTCAAACCACTGAAGAATGTCAACTGAAACTTTAACCAAGGGCAAAAATTCACTTACTACATGCACAAGACTCACTAGTGGTCAACTGATAACAGGAAAAAAAACTGAAGAATCTTCAAAAGATTTACTTTCTTTAACTGAGGCATTCATGCCGATGCTAATGCGCAGCCATAAAAAAATAACTTAACAGCACATAGTGACAACTGCAGAGTCAGTGGTATATTCTTTTAAATCTCAAATGTTATAATGATAAAAACTGATTATTTGTGAAGAGACACAGTCATAGGCTTTGTAAAATGTTTTTGCCGAGATACAGCTGTAGTACAGAAAATATGTAGACATGCTCACTAGTTTTTCTAGTTTGAGTGCTCTGGCATGGCTTAGACAATACCAGACAATACCACAAGTGTGTGATTGTTCTCCTCCATCCTAGCATCAGCCAGGCTGAAACAGTACCGTCTGCAGTTACCCGGTAGCTTATTAAATACCAGTAAATATTTTACTTTAGTATTGGGAAGGATAATGAAACTTTTCATAACAGTGTAGTGATAAAAAAAATAGTGTAGGGGTAAAAATTCAGGGTGCAACCTGAAGACGACCTAGCAGGGCATATAGTTAGTTACTGGCCAGGGCCAGGTTGTTTGAAAGCCAGTTAACGTTAACCCAGGGTTAAACGTTATCTGATGAATGGTTTTTTCTTGTTTAAAAATGTTTTTAACCCCTGTCGTTTGGTGTAGTTTGAGATTACTACAGCTTATAACTGAAGGGCAAACAATATAAACAGAGCAACTCACCAAAAGGTACAAAACTGAAATCAAAATTCTCGTTAACCCTGGGTTAGCTTGATCGGGCTTTGAACAACCCAGCCCAGATGTTTATGTTTGAGTTACAATGTATCTGTCAATAGTCTTCCAGGATCACGAAGAATAGCCATCAGGGGAATCAATGGATAGGTTATTAATTGACACATTTCAGTTATCACAGAAGTTGGCCAATGCACCCGCAGGTACTTCCAGTTTTGTTCCAGATACACTTGGTAACAGAGGCTCTGAAAAACTGACCCCCTTTTCCACCTTTCTGTCCAGTTCTTGGCTAAGCCTTTCCAGAGCATCATCTAGCTTTGCCCTGTTGGGAACTAAATTTGCTGCTTCACTAAGAGTAAGTTTCTTCCCTTTCTTGTTATGCCTTGGAAGAGAGAACACCTTTGAAGACCCAGCAGATGGTCTTTCTGGAAATTTGCTATGAGTCTGATTCAGGGTGGTTGAAGGATATGGGTACCCTATAGTGTTCCTTGTGATAGGAAGCCAGTCCAATTTACCCTCCCCTCCCGGACCAGTTTTTCGTTTCTGGTTCACAGCTTTATTTTCCTTAGACTTTCTGCACGCCTTTAAACACGAAGAACTGTCGGATTTTAATTTGGAATGTGTTGCTAAAGCTTTACTGGCCAAAATGCTTTCATCTGCTGTCTGTCTCTGGTTGGGTGTTATCTTTTGTAATGGTTTGAGCTCTGTTGAGCTGTTAGACGTACAAATCTCAAGTCTGCATTCACGCTTGGATAAATCACGAGTGCTAAACCTGCATAACTCGCAGAAAGAAATCACCGGGTTCTCTTTGATTGTACATGTAGGCAAAGCGTGTATCACTTTAACCTTGTCCTCCGATCTGTACTGTGTGATAAGAGGCACAGATGAGTCGAAACTGAAGGGAAATCTACTCGCCTTCTCAGTCTTCTCGACCCGATACTCCTCTTTGCGATCCATGTTTTCCA